>WYDF02286488.1:0-16638 GCA_009867245.2 Adranes taylori
GCATAGTCGGGCGGCGTGTATCACT
The DNA here is from genome assembly GCA_009867245.2 of Adranes taylori. Classification (NCBI taxonomy): domain Eukaryota; kingdom Metazoa; phylum Arthropoda; class Insecta; order Coleoptera; family Staphylinidae; genus Adranes; species Adranes taylori. The sequence goes on from WYDF02286488.1 coordinate 26, forward strand.
GGTGGTACATACATTTTTATTGGCTTGAACGCCACAGAAGTGACTGATAGGTGTTGATCTAACCGCTAGATGATGCAGAGAGCCAGTGTAATTAAAATTGCAAGATTTGTTTCTGACGATTTCGTAATATGTTAGAAAACATGCGATCTTGCGAAAACTACGGAACCTTTAGTTAATAAATTTCTATTAATTAATGTCAATCGTTGTTTTGTTATGTTGCTATGGTAACAATAACAACCAGCATCATTCGTGCGACATTTTGTCAAAGTAGGTAGATCATCACATCACATTGGTGCAACTGATCATACAATTGCACGCCAGTGTGAATGTGTTAATGAACCATCCGCTACATTTATATTTTGGATTTTGAGTATTTAGATACATAACAAATAATATTTTGAAATTCCATTATCTAATAGATTCATCGTACTCAATTGGATCCGGCTGTCGCTGCAATTAATTACAATCCTTTCGGTGTGAGCAATATATGGACACAATCGCCTAATCCATGGAACTATCCACAAGCACCCTAAATACAAAAAAGACGATCCCTCAACTATATAAAATATACCTTACACAAATATTTCATATAAATATATCGACGTTTTCACGATCTCTGTTTTCTTCTTATTAAAAATTCTTTCGCTACTACGAACAAGTTATTATCGTCGTCATAATGAATAAATTAAAAAAGAAAAAACAAATAACAATTTATTGATGATTAAAATGGCCACATGCACTTATTAAAACAAAATTATTGTTATTGAGATAAATGTCAAATATTGACAAGTGTTTAAACGAAGCCAAAATAAATTTCAAAGTAAAGAAATTTATTTGGCTTTTTATTTTTTTTTTATACAGACGACAATTGTTTTAAACTTTAATAATCATATAATGTTGTTTTAAGTAAATTTTAAGCTTTAAAATGATTAACAAGATTCGATAACGTGAGCTGAGTATTTTTGTGATTAATTTAGATTTTTTCCACTAAACTCTTTTTCTGAGGTCTTAAAGGTAGATGGGGAACCATAGGCATACCTACATATTAGAGTTGAGAATAGGAGTTTGACCGCAGAGGTCATGAAGTGTTAAGAATACAAAAGGCCCTTGAATCACTAAACAAACGGGGTTTTACTCTCTGGAATCGGCGCGAGCACTTTGTCAGAGGTGTTATAGTGGTGGAATTGCTTGTGTTACTTTCTGAGCCTTTCTGTGTTACTGCTCTTCTAACAAGTTATATTGAAAACATTCTGGTCGTCGTAGCATGGCACAAAATTTCTTTATACTGTTTATTTTCCCTAGCCCTGCTTGTAAGATCTTTTACCATTCTAATGACGTTTTCTGTAGACCTGTCTTTTCTAAAGTTAAAATGGTAATTGTCATTTAAGTCCCTATCGGTTGTGAGTAAATTCTAATTCCTGAGAAGTGATTTGTATAAGACTAATAGGCCTATAAGAGCGTGGATAGTCAAGCCCTTTTTTTGATTTTCAAGACCAGGATCAGTTTAATTACTAGTCATGCTTTAGGAATTTGACTCCCTAGAAGGTTAAACATATCCAAAATAGTTTCAGTCGCTTTAACACTACAACGCAAAGAACTTCATTGTTTGACTACGTGATTTTTTTGTATCACACATTTGAGGCTTTTTTTATAGGATTCGTACTTCTGTAGTCTTTTATTATTCTTAAATACTAGATGATAACCCGTCGTAAAACGACTATTAGAATAATGCATGGACTAAACCCGATCTCTGCTGCTTTGTTACGTATTAGTAATATATAAAATCAAAAGCGTTCTAGACGGACAGACAAACGGACAAAGCTAGACGTTTATATATAAGTATAGTAGCATTATGACTCAATTCTAGAAATGTTTTTACATTCTGATTTATAGTGGGGTCGCGCGGATTGCTTTATTTAATCCGGAACTTAAGATTGTTCTCATTTAATTCCATTGAGAGTTTTGGGTATGTGGTGCTTTCGAAAATTTCTCCTCTGTTCACGAACTTGTTTAAAGAGATACGATATCAAACTATTTCCAAATTTGATCTATCGAAATTCGTGCTTTATTCAAAATATACAATAGTTGTGCAATAGTTCTACTTAGTATATGCAATAGTTGTACTTTTAAAGAATAATGAATACGAGAACTGAGAAGTCTCTGAAGTGTTTTTAATATTTGTACGATTTTAATGCCTTCAGTAAGGTTGGAAATATTCCTTGTGTCAAAGATTTATTTATTACATCACATAGTGGTTTAGCAATTAATTCAATATGCTCATTTATGGCTTTTGGTGGTACGTCGTCAGAAGTTTTGTTGAAATGTGTTTTTATTAGACTAATACTTTCTCTTCCACTGATAGGTGACAACAACATGCTACATGTTGTTCGCCTAGTTGGATAAATCTGTGGATGTTCTTGTTTTGATACAATTTCCTCAACTTGGTTAATGAAAAAATTGTTGAGATCTTCGCATGTGTTTGCATTAGCATTTAGAATAAGGTTATTATATTTAGTAACTCTTACTAGGTTTACTTACTGCCGCAAGTGCACGTTCTTCTATGTTGATTTCAGCAGCTTAGTATTCCAATACATTTTATCACAGATATTTACTTACATTGTGTATTGATTTCGCAGCTACATTTTCTTTACAATATATTGCGATGCCCCTTCTTCCTTTTTTCTGCAGTGTGTTGCAGCTAAGTTGGTGTTCACTGGTACTTACATTACTTAGCCGTTCACATCGTCATTGCTATGGCCACATCTAGGTTTACATCTTTAAAAATAATTCTATCTCGGCTTAGTGACAAATCAACGCATAGTGAGAAACGGCTTTTTTAAACAATTTCATCAACGATTTTTCTACTTATTCCACCCTATCAATGACCTTTCTCCGTGTAGTATGATTGGAAAGTTGCATTGGTTGAATTTTCTCAGCTATTTTGGGATCTTTAAATGCCTATTTCATTTCCACAACCAGTGAAGGATTTCTTTGGCTTTGCAAGTTTTAACAACACTACCTTGGAGGCTTACAGAGAAAATAATTATTTTGTCAGACTACTAAACATACCAGCAGTTTATCTGGAACTAGTACATGTGGAGCTTTTTCTTCAAAATTGCATATTTCTATTTCAAATTGGTTAGTAATCTGAAATATTATAGTTTTAAAAATTATATGATTATTATTATCAACATCATATGACTTAATAATCGTCTCCTGTATAATAGTGTTTATTTGAAGACTGCAAAATACTCATTTGTTACTATAATTTTTTTGCGATATTTTTAGTTTTTTGTTTTGTTAATTTAAAAAAATAATTGTTGATTTTACGAATTGAAAAAGAAAACAATCTTGATGTGTAGAATTGTTTTTTGGTTTTGCGGATGATGACCTTTTTTCGTAGAGTCAATGATTGTAGTTTGAACTGAATAAGTTTTGAGTTCCACAATATTTTTTAATTTTTGATGAATGTATATGATCAGTTTTTTTTTTGTTTTTATTGCTATTTTATTTATATTCTTGTAAACGAAATAAATGTGAGCAATATATGCTTTGAGTTTTATTCAAATTCCAATATATTTTTTATATTTAATTATATTTTCTATTATATTTTGGAATTTAATTTAGGATTCAAGAATATTTTCGATTTTGAGAAAGTCAGCAATAAAAAAAAAGCATAAAAGCTGATTTTGATTGAAATGCCAAAAGCTGGTATACATAAATGTCTGTTTTTAAGTGTATGTATAGGAATGACGGAGCCCGAAATAATTGATCAACCATTTCACGACATGACTAGCCATTTTAGAACAAAAACTTATTAATCTATAAAATAGTTATAAACTAATACCAATGGGTCTATCAATAAGATTTATATGTTATTATGTTTGTGATCTTTGTAAAATCATATAATTGAATTTCGTAAATTTATGATAAATATTTATCATTATGTTTTATATGAAAACGGGCTCGATTCAAAAAATCAATCGGTTTTAAGAAACAATCAATCTGTCATAAAACAAAACTTTCTTTACCTAATTATTGAGTACCAATAAATATGCTTTGTGCGAGATATATTTTTTAATGAAAGGTCGTTAAGAGTTTAAGTGTAAGCCAGTTTGAGCACAGAATTTCGGCGAATTTTTAATTCAGTTTGCATTTTCCAAATCGATTGTTTCAATAGGCTCAAGACTGCAAAGTCAGATGCTGGAAAAGTGCGATCCTATGCTACGGAGTTTCCTAAAGAATTCAATTTGACGCCACGAAATGATTTATACTGCATAATTTCTGATGTCGTCGTTTGCCATGAGCGTCGTGCACTGTAAATAAACATCGTGCAAGTATTAAACACGAATCTATTCTTTCAAGAAGCATTCCTTCCTCTTCAAGGCAAACTTATCTTGCTACTGACCGAAACATAAGCAGATTGTAGATACACAAGTAGATACGGAATATAAGTAGATTATCTGCACAAAAATTGTTTGATTCTTACATGTATTAAAATAACGGATTTATTTAATTGTTACTATGATTATGATTAATCCCAAAAGTTGTATGTCACCTATAAGGTTGCCATTTATGCATTATTATTGCTGTAGGGGGCAGGATCATCACCCCAGCCACTTAGACCTAATAGATCTTTTGTAGCATGCTCCTTCTTGTCGTTTAAAACAATCTCAGTTCTTTGATGAACTTTATGACTGTTTTCGAACGCTGCTTCCCGATGTTCGTGCTATTTACTGTCATACCTCTAAAATATCTAAGTCTGCAGCTCGATGCTGCCGGATATTCACACAAAATGTCTTTTGCCGTTTCTGTCTTGTCATTTCAGAGTCGACATGTTAGGTTCGTTCTCAACCTCAACCTTTATGCATGTGGTAATTGGTAATCCTATATAAATGGAAGAAGTTCCTCGTTGTTGAGACTGAATATTTTGGTGTTTACCTGAGATGTCAGGTCTATAAAAGCATTTGATTGTTCCTAACCTCTGACTTTGTTCCAGTATTTGATTTTGGATTTATATTCCCATTGTCTTAATATCTACTACCTGTGTTTTTTAGTTAAGCTACAGGAACTATTACTACAGGAAGCTACAGGAACTTTTAGTTAAGTTACAGGAACTATTAGGTTTGTTCTTTGGTCCTTGCCTGGCTAGCTTGTCAGCTATTTCATTGCCCCCAGTCCATGAATGTGTATTATGTTCTGTGCCTTCTTCTGTTCTACTTTAAGTCATCAAACAAGAGCTCCACAGATAATAATGGGACTTACAATTGATGTACAGGCCCAATATATCATTTTTAGATGTAGACAGTGGCGTAACCATTAATTTTTCGAGGGGGATGCTGAAAAGTTTGTTTCAAAAACTATAAATTTAATTTAATCTTATACTAAAAATGGTATTACATTATAATTACAACAGTATAGAAAGTATATTGTTTTTAAACAACTTTTGAATTGTCACAACAACACGCAAGCTACAGAAATTCAAAATGAAGGACATGAATTCTAAAGATTGTATCTCGCATGATGCTATGCAAGATACAATTATGCTTTGCACCTAACCACTAATTATAAAAGTTTCAAAGCTAAATGCTTTCGTAATGTATGCCGTAAAAATAAAAAAGAACTACTGCAATTATTTAAAGTTGGTCATTCTCCTGCCAAAGTTTTTGAAACAATTAAAACTGATAATCTTTTAAACATGGATATCTAAAACTTTACTTTACTATACTCCTTGCCGTTACAGCCTTTGCAGGGCCTTGTCCTCATTGACAATCTCCGCCCACTCTTCCATTCTTCTCTGCTGTCCTCCATCTTCTAACTCCCATTCTTCTCAAATCCTAATCAACTTTATCCAGCCATTCTGGTCCTTGGTCTTCCCCTCATACGCCGCCCTCCTGGTTTCCCATTGAAGACTTTGTTTCTCGTCCTATTCTCCGTCATTCTATCTACGTGTCTCAACCATCGCAGTCTACGCAGCCATAATCCACCCTCCTTCACTAGTCCACAGACTTTCCTACATTGACAAAAGAATAAAAATCCATGGCAAACAACTGAATAATATCCGGTACGCAGATGACACCAGGGTTCTAGCAAAACATATTGAAAACCTTCAGTTCCTTCTAAATAGAATCAACACAGAGAGTAACGAGTAAGGGTTTGAAGATGAACACCCAAAAAACAAAGATGATGGTAATTAGTAAATAAAGGATAGAAAACGTTGTAATCACGCTGGATGGCAAGTCGATTTGGAGAGCGCCGCGCTTAAAGCACCTTGGATGCTGGTTTTCAGAACACTGGTATTTAGATCAGGAAATTAAAGTGAGGACTGCTTTAGCGCAAAGCATTTTCCAAAGGCTAAAACAGCTCATTAGCAACCGCGATTTCCGACTCGAAACATACTGGTTCATCGTGAAATCGATACTGTTATATAGTGTCGAAGGCTGGGCACTTATAATCTCCTCCATGAAGCGACTACAAGCATTTCAGATGTGAATGTACAGAAGAATCCTTAAGATCCCGTGGACTGATCACGTCGCCATTGTCGAAGTCTTGTCCAGCCTGCTACAAATTATCATCGAAGGCAACATTGATGGAAGACGCGGAACCGGGCTGAAATAGTTTTCTTGGATGAGGAATCTTCGACAATGATTTAATATCCGTATTGCAGCAACTTTGATCCGATGCGCACAAAATAAAATGACTATTCTATGATGGTTGCCGACCTTCTGTAAGGAAATGGCACCAGAAAACGAAGATTAAAATAATACTTGTTATAGTGATATCTCATCGTACACATTTAATGACAGTTTTCACATTGAATTTTTTTTTCTATTTACGTGAACTTTAGATCTTATTTGCTGTTTAAATAAACTAACGTCCAAGGAGCGCTCGTTTCGGAGTTTAGTTCCTCGTTAGGCACGTGTGTTTAATTTTTATGCCTCTTTACTAGGCTTGTTTTGTAAAATAATTTCGGTATTTTACAAAATAAAGTTACTATCTTATTTTTTGAAAATAAATTTTCTTTCAACCAAATATTTGCGTATTGCGTAACTTTCATTTTAGATAACAAAAATATTTATTTATGAATCTTATATAAACAATGCGAATTCAGTATAAAAGATAAAAAACATTCCGATTATATACATCTGATATAACTACTAAATTGCAACATTGGTGATTCGTAAAGAAATAGTTTCAATATTCGTGCAATAAGATAGAAAGAGAAAAACTATTGTTTGACGATGAAGGTTGCATCAGGCGATATCATTGTGGGGATTTACCAAAATTAAAATAAAATGGTGAAAGAAAGAGGAAATGATTATTTTTATAAAAATTAGCCACATTTTCTAAGAAAGTATTAGTTATTTGTTTCAAATTTTCTTCATTCGACAGATAAAGAATCATAGAATCTCATTCAGATACAAAGATTTCTAAAATAAAATGACATGTAATAATGCCGTTGTAAAATAGCCGAAATTTGGTATTATTTATGTTTTTTTTTCCAAATATGGAATTCAGTTATTTGAAAAAGTCAGTTTGAATGAGGTACAATGAATATTGTTAATTATTTAGTAAAAATTTTTTTTTTAATTCATGAAAACTAAAGACAGAAACGTGACAGAACAGAGACATGTTTTCATGCGGCTTTGTAGTGATAGATTCCACTTAATGTTTACAGATTGTAGGCCACTTATTTCTACTATTAATCATCCGCTTATTCAAAATGCGGGGGTTCACCGCTGTACTACTACATTCTTTTTTAGCGGCAAAAGAAAAAAACAAATTATTGGACTTATAATATAGGCAACCCAATCTACAGTGCTAGATGGGATGCATATCTGTAATCCCGCCATTGAAATAGTTTACAGGGATTAACGTATGTAAATAGAAACTAAAATTAATTAATCTAAATTGAAACTATAACTAACTAACTAACTAACCTAAACAGTAATAAACAACAAAACTGAAAGGAATTTCTGAATAAAACATTTGAATTATAGAAATAATTTATTTGTTATATAAATATTTGCTGCAAACAAAAATAAAAGAAATTATTATTCTATATTTTGTATTACGCGTTTTGAGTGAGTAGGCCTAATCTAAGACCTAAATCTACGATACCACTTGTTGCTGCCGCTTGCCATAGTGAAGCAACTGTAGCCACAAGACTCATTGCCAGCTCCAGGTAGATGGCATATAAGATTCGAATGTGACCTGGTGTTTGGGCAACACCACCAGCCGCTGTGAAATCTAATGGAAACATTAAACTATCGACTGCACCTGCAATTTTACAAAATAATAATAATTTTCGTGATGGTCCACATGATAAAAGAACAAAGTACAAAAATGTCCTGTAAAAAAATTCTAAATAAATGAACAGAATAAAGAGGATTACGCATGGTTACAGATTCGACCACTATAAAATTTTATATTTAAAATGGAAAGATATTTGCTCCATCCTAACTAATTACGGTTTTATTGAGCCTTTACAAGAAGTAAAATGGTAGTAGTGGTAGATTCTTCGTTGCGCGACAAAACTTGTTCTCATTGCCGTCCGAGGGCGCCACAGCCGCAATATGCCGAAAAATTTAGACTCTGCATGTTGGTAATCTAGTGAACCTACATTTTTGCTTCCCGGTACTTGAGCGGGTAGCTAGAACTAGTCGAATGAAAATATTGTAAGTATAGAGGACGGTATTAAAAATAAAACTCTAGTTTAAGTACGTTTCTATATAAGCAATGTATAATTAATTAAACTTTTGATCTACTCTATATATGCGGCAGTTTATCAATGAAACTACAAAAAAATGTAATAGGGCCAAATGCCGATGCATAGTCAAAATCAATATTAAGTGTCATTAAATTTAGAATGCGCAAGAGGTATCCCAAAACACAAAATAAAATAGAAAATTATGCAGCGACCAAAACAATATGCCTCATATAGGAAAATTTGGGGGCTAGATACATGCAATCGCTGAAATAAGAGGAAAATAATGTGTTGGATATTGTTCACTTTTTTCCTGGACATGACCAGCACTTGGAATGTGTCCCAGATTTCTTTAGAAACAAAACTGAATCAATAAGAGTTCCGGTTCAATGTAGTATGCAGCTGTTTGATGAAGTATTTTGTAGCTTTAATAATCAAGAAAAACCGAAAGCATTAACATTGAAATTAGTGAAAGGTATCATATTCGTATAGAAAGTGTGAGCGGATCGAATGGGATGCGATTGAAAGTGTGCATTTGCACAAAAAAAGTGATATAGGATTGACAAAAGGGTTGAACGAGATCTGGATGGAAAGAAATGGGAATACCTGAAGAATGGTTGCAAGGTGAAATAGTACCAATATACAAAAGAGAAGGTAATAGAGAAGAAGGGAGGCGATAGAAATGAATGTATTATGGACTAAAAAATAGCGTATGAGAGAATTGGATGGCCAATGAATGAATGGTAGAGAAGGACAAAAAATATAAGACAGAGATTGATGGTGATTGAAACCATAACGAGAGATGTAGAGAAATAAGAATGAAAGGCAAAAATAAAGGGGAGTAAATATAACTAAATATGAATATATAAAAGTGGAGGGAAGAATTCCCGAGTATCTTTTGGCAGAGAGAGGATGAAGAGAAAGAAAAATTATTGCAAGATTGAGGTGAGGAAATATGGAACCAAGAAATAGGTATTGGATGATTGAGAGGTGTGAGAGAGTAGAATGTGTTGAAAAAGAAAAGAAATGGGAGCATTGGGTGAAAGAATGTGAGGGAATAGAGTACACGAATAGCCGAGAATTGAAGGATATGCTTGGGACAAGAAGGCAAGGGGGTTGAAGTAATGAGAAAATTATTATGATTTTTAAATATGGGATAGACGGATAAATGGAGTGTTATAATAAAGGAGGGCAACGGTGCGAATGGAAGAGGGAATTGGATTGTGGTAATCAGCAATAGGTCTGCTTTTAGCTACAGAATTTCCTTTTTCTTATAAAAAGTGCTTAATAACATAATAATTTATTTGCTGGAGAGTAAGGATAAATAGGTTTGGAGAAAATATAGAATTTTAGTATAAGATTATATGTATTGTCTTGGTAATTTGTAAAAGGGAATATTTCAATAAAAGTTATTATTTACTTACAAAAGGGGGGATAAGACAGACTCAGATAGTTATAGAGTAGTGAGTACCATTGTATAGTGTTTGATAGAATAATTAATAGAAAATTATAAAAAGAGCTAATAGATAAAAAAGACTGTCAGAAACGAAAGAATGTAGAGCGAGAATGTTTAAGGGAAAAATGCATGAGATAGGAATATCAGCGGCAATGAGATGAATGATAAGGAGTATATTTAGATGCGGAATTGAGTAGGGGGAAATAGGTATTGGATGTATTACAACGACTGAATGTGTGTAGTGTGTGGGAAGAAAGAGGAGAGGTGGGCAAATTGTGTGAAAAAATGTGAGGTTATAGAATGGACAGGATGATCAAAGAATGATGGCTGAAAATTGGAACCGAAATTGGAGATTTTAGGAACCTGCAGGTAATTAAAGAATGAAAAATATAAGTGGAAATCAATAAGAGGGACAGAAGATAAAAGGAGTAGTATTGTAACGCCAAAAGAAAGACGTTAAATAAATTCACTTTCTTTACACTTTTTAATATATCTTTTTACAAAAAAGAAAGAAATAAGATATATTCCTTTTCTTTAAACCTTGGTGAACATTGCGACTAAGCATACGTGAATAGCCAGCGACTACTAGCTTTTCAATGCCCGAGGGGGCGAAGAGGTGATTCTACCACGACTAGTGGTTTTGTAGTCAGGAGAAATCGATAATAACCCAGATTTAAGTCCAGTTGTTAGAGAGAGCACATAGAAAAATACTTTTTAAATGGGGTTCAATCAGTAAGAGAAGGATAGGACGAGCTTTAGTACGCCAGTTACCTCGTCGGAGGGCAGTACAACCGATTTCTTTATGTAAGCCAAAAAAAATCTTACCAAAGGTTCTCATTAAGATAAGGAAAGTTGTGTATATGGAATGATAAAAAAGGGTCAAATCCTTTAGATTTGTGGTTTAGGAGGGAAATAAATGTATAAAAAGCATTCTTTTGTTATATTCACAATTTTTTGTTTTTCTTGTTATATTTTGCATGGGTGGTGTTTCTAAGTTTTGTTTCATTTAAATTAGTTTTATTGCAGTTATTTTGTTTGCGCTAATTACGCATAAGTAAAAAAATAAATGACTCAACTATGCAACAACACATTCAAAAATATAACACTTACCTCTGTTTCTTAATACTCCGAATAGTAATACGCCGGAACTATAAAATACAGCGAGAGCCAAAAATGGGAACACCTTCAACCATCCGGCAATTTGTTGCGTATGCATCTGGGTCTTGTCCTTGCGATTTCCATCGGATCGAGGATCATGTCCGGCAGCACTTCCAACTATTACAGTTTCGTTTTGTTCCTCGTATTTTGTTGGTTTCTGATATTTATCGCTATCCGTATTTGAGGTATGTCTACGTGATGCGGCACTACGTAATAGACCAGCAATTAGATTACCAATATTAACAACTAATAGGAAATGTAATGGAACGCCGATGAGGGAAAAGATGATTGCAGCACCACGAGCTATTGGCGTACGAGGAACGGGAGCACCAAAACCTATATAGGCCCAGAAATAAGTATATAATAGATGACATTATTGTTTTGATTTCTATCAATTCATATATGTATATACAGGTGTCCCACATTATAGAAAATCTTCAACATTCCACAAATTATTATATTACAAATAATTTTTTGAAAAAAAAAAATGCTAAAATCATCAGAACCGATCACAAAAAGAAATACAAAAATAAACATGCATAAGCAAATAAAACTTAATTTACAAAACGAAACAAAATCGTGCCCCTCAAGATACGGAACTGTAAAAAAATGTTAAAAATATACATACATCTATAAAAATTACCTAAAGTAGTTAATAAGAACACAGCAAACAAGAGACAACCGGGATAAGTCCATATCCTTCCTCCACTGCTTCCTCCTTCACCGTAACCAGTATTCACAGCTTCTAGAAGTAAGCGCTCGTGGCGCTGAAAATATTTCTCAATAGCCATTTCTGTAGGCCATGCTCCTAATCCTTCGGTACTTCCACTGCTCGTTACCGAAATAGTTGTCGGCAGGACTGTTAACGTTGTATCGATGAAATTATTCACTGTATTCGTATCGATAATATCTGTGGTGGATGTAATTTGATTTGAAGTGTCACGAAGTTCTCCAGCGAGCTCTAATGATAGTTTGTGCTGAACTTTTGCTAAAGATTCCTGCTGTTCTAATTCGCGTGGACCTAAAGTATTTAATTTAATTTTCTTTGTTGTATTATTTTATTTTGCAACAGATGTTTATCAAATAAATAAATAAACAATATACTAACCTTCAGTTTTATAAAACACGAAAGCTCCTAGAAGAGCCCACGTAATGAGAATTACTAGAAGACCCACTTGCGATAGGAACCATTGACTTAAAATTTTTAAACAACATTTGATCATTTCACCGGTACCAGCGTCTGCGCATTTTCGTAAATTTGCCAGCGAAGGTAGTTTAGGCCAAAATCGCAATCTACAATATAAACACACTTTACTGTTTTGATTGTAGTAGAATTTCAATTATTTATTAATTATAAGGTTCGGGTTATTATTGAAAGCAAATGAAGAATTTTCAGGCAGAATGAAGAAGTCCTGGAGTTAAACGCAGTGTAGAAGAAAACTTTTTTCCATATTGCGGAATGAATTGCCAGATGTTAAAAACTTTTCTCTTATAAAAGCAGGATCGTAGTTTTGTTAATATTCTCTTTGTATAACCACCATACCGATTTCTTTCTTTTCGTTTTTTAGAAGCTAGTAATTAAACATTTTTGTTATCTAATCATCTATCTAATCTATAATTTTTTTTAAACTAAAAAATTTAATGACTTTTTTCGAAAAACAAAAGATTTGTCCAAGATCATTAAACTGACAAAAGAATTGTAAAAAGTTTTTTTGAGAGTTGATTGAACAAATAATATCCACGGCTGCGATAAACGCTCGCTGACCGCAAGATATATGTCTTCGACTGGAGCGAGGTTCTCGCGTCACATCCGAAGAGCACAATTGAGTCTTCAGAACGCTGGAAGGATATGCCTGGGACAAGAAGGCAAGGGGGCTGAAGTAATGAGAAAATTATTACGATTTTTAAATATGGGATAGACGGATAAAAGGAGTGTTATAATAAAGGAGGGAAAAGGGAGAGGGAATAGATAACGTCGCTTTTATTGTTAATTATGTCTTCGAGTGGAGCGAGGTTCTAACGTCACCCCCGAAGAGCATAATTGAGTCTTCAGATCGCTGGCTTGAATGTGTTCTTATATATGAAATTAACTGGCAGAAGACTCCTGTGTAGTGTTGGCGGAGCCAGTGGCATCCGGTGTAGCCGGCGGCTAGATAGGCATTGCTTGAAGGAAATTTCTGCGACAAAATTTTAGGAAGTCTAAAACTATGACCAATGGGAACATTTCTTTGAACCGTTGCGATTTCTAAGGATCAATGTTGCATTATTTTGTTGACGACACACTTGTGAATCATAAGTGGTGGTATTAGCTTATAAGCGGTAGTGATAGTGACGTTACGTGAACCAAAAGGAGCATCGCATCGAAACGCCTTCTCCTAAACGTCGTAGAACTAACAACCGGTCAGAGAAGACTAGCAATCGGTCTAAACCACCAAGGGTGATAAGCATAACGATTTAGTGAAAATGGGTGGTTGAAATAACTGTTGTCATAAAACTTTTCCGTTAAAAATAATAATAGCCTTTCGCAAAAATCAGATGCGGAAATATAATCTCTCGGTGTGATAAATCCACAAACATCTATAATAAAGCTTCCGACATGCCGTATAGCAGATGTCGGTATGAGAACACATAAGAGGAATGCTTTGAGTTTTCTCCCGCGTATTGCTTCTATGCGCGTCGGCATGTTTGTGTATAATTATTCCGCGTTGATGACGTTGAGTATTATTAGATTTGTATAGGGCGGTGCGTTTGATATTTTCGCGCCATATTTTTCTTTTAAGCGGATAAAAATTTTATTTACTAATTTATATTTATATTAATTGTTAATCAATCCTTTTTAAATTGATTTATTAATTTGTATATTATATACGAAGAATTGAATTAAATTTGTTTAGTCAAAAAAGTGCCGAATCTAGTAATAGAAGCTAATGGTTAATCGAGCGAGATCTATTATAATTTCGAACTAGTGACTTCCAAAGAATTCATGAAAGATACATTTTTGCTTAGAACAATTAAGTCTTGTTTTGAATAAATTTACCTATACGGTACAATTTGTGTAGTCTGTACGCCGACTGATTTGAAATGAACGGCAAAGTTCGGATGCCATCTAATGTCTTCACCTGCATTTGGCTGCGCATGTTGGCTGCATTCGAGTTGACGATTACAGCAAAATGCTAAATTTTGACTATAGAAATTGTGTTTCTTTTGATGATATGGTGGTAGAGAATGAGATGCTTGTAAGAGATTAGATACTTGACGTAGATCTAAAAATAAAAAAAAAGCGAAAATATAAAAAGTCATAAAACCTATGTCATTTATTGTTTTAAATATCTAGTATTTTACATTGTTGATTATGTTATGTACACACTGTTTAACACTAATTTAGCATTCGTCATAAAATTAAGTTATATCGTAATGGTGAATGATTAGGGCAACATTTAGATTGTTAACCAAAGCATTCACCATTAGTTATAATAGTCAACAACGAACTAAAATCCATATTTTTATTAATATAGAAATAAGTAGGAGTATACGCAGATTTTTGTCGGGAAGGGGGGGGATTTAGATTTTTATACTAGGATATATACAAACAATTATCTTAGCATACAGAGTGATTTTATTTATACACAAATATAAAATATGATAGTAGTCTCAAGTCTTCCAAAAATTTCATCATTGTTAATAACAATATCTTTGTATATATTACGTTGGTCTGAATCTATTAAGTGTTTCTTTTTATGTTGAATTTCTCAAATAGCTCTTCAATAGACGCAAGGACCGTTCGGGAGTTGCAACAGTTCCAAGAATTGTACTAAACATTTTAAAAGCTTTGCGCATACAAGGAAATGAATTTCACTGCATTCAATTTTCTTTGATCAACGAGAACTATTGCAGCCATAAATTGATCTGATCCGAAAGCGCTATAGTAACATTTCAAATACTCAATTTAAACATATTAAATCTACGAATAAAATAAGTAAACATAAAATTCTACAAAAATAAAATTCAACTCCTAGAAAATAAAACAAAAAGGTTAAGTATCCGACGTCGCATCTTCTGCTGAATCTTACGATTCTCAAACATTTATAGTTTTCTTCTACTCTTATTCTCATTTTATTATTTCCCATTGACCGCGTCCTATGCGAAGACGAGGGGGCCGACGAGAGCCGAAGAAGAAGAAGTTCGCCAGAAAGTATCGGGCACACGAAAACCGTAAGAACGATCCAGCACAGACTCCAGTGCTCATAAATTACGAACGTCGTCCTCGAAGTCCACGTCTTATCTCAATCTCTCCCGAGCCAACGCCAATGGTCTACGAGCAAGAAGATTCGACTTCAGCACTAGGGTCACCCAAACCACCTACTGTTCCAGACAATGTACCGTTCCCACCGACCTCTGGTGTAAGAGATGGCTGTATCCGGCAACATTAGAAGACCCCCACCGACGCCTTTTTAGGTATTACTTCGACGATAGCGGGTAGAGGTTCAATCCATTCCGTCATCACCAATTATCAATAAATTTCCACATCAGTATACAACAACAACATCCTGTCGTCGCAATCCATCAATAAAAATTCTACATCTTCGGTATCCATCAACAAAGAGCCTATTATCATAACGTTTCAATGCATTTCTACACCTGCGCACATATCTTCGAAAATCCTATTCAATAGCGCATCGATAAAGTTCTACATTTTGCAACGCTTAGTTCGACCTTCATCCACGTATTATTCAACCAAGGTTCACTTATTTAATCCAATCAACATCGACAATTGCCACTTGGACGTCGTTGGTACAGAAGAGAAGTTTCATTCCAGAACCGTACTCATAGCTCAAGACTAATAATACAATAAAATACGTACAATCATATTTAGTTCGTCACTCTTTATTTGCTTTATTTTTTTATTGTAAGAAGAAATTGATCAGCCTAATAAATTTTGAATTATATTTAGAATCAATATTATTCTCAGTCATTTAAAATCGCGCTGCGAGTCATATATTTGCAGTTAAAAATACTAGAACAATAAACCAAACTGTTTAAACTTGTTATTGCCTTTCTGTGTTTATTATATAAGAAATTAAGTACTTTATTATACGGATTTAGAACAAACGAATTCCTAACCCAATCCTGAATCTTATGCAAAAGCAAATTATTTTATGTTACAAGACTAGTATTTATAGAATAAAATATAAATAGCAGTATAGTAGTTAAAACAATGTTTAATGAGTGTCTTATACAAGGCAAAACACCACAACAATGGAACAATGCAACCATTACCCTAATACATAAAAA
>WYDF02286499.1:0-16638 GCA_009867245.2 Adranes taylori
TACTCTTTTAAAGGCATATTCCAATACGGTGGTAAACAGTTTCGGAGATATTGTGTCGCCCTGACGAACTCCTCTTTAGATTTGAAATTTATTTGTGTCTGCATGTAATCTTACACATGCAGTTGCCCGCTTGTATGCGTTTCTGCTCATTTAGGTTTTCAATATTTACATTATCTGAAACTTTCCTATCGCTGTTGGACAACTGCTCGTACCAATTACTAAAAACTATAGTTTAACGGCTAATTTATGTTTAAGGGAACAGTATTTCGTTTGAGTTCGAGCATTTCTTTGTGGATATTGAATTTATAAACATCCATGCGAAAGTAATTTCAGTAATCGTTTGCATCATTTAGAGACACTATTCTCAACTCTACATTAAAGTGACAGTAATGTTTCCTTCCTGTGGTTCATTCTCTAACACACTGTTTAGCGAACACTTAACTGCACAAAATAGTAACATCGCTGGGCACAATCTAATTTTTTTTGAATGAAGCAAAATATTAATTATTTTGCGGTTAACCTTTTCACAGTAGTGCGTATAATTTGAAATCCTTTTACTAATTTTTATAATTTGTACATACTTCATAAAAACTGAAGTTGAAGTTCATTTTAAAACTGAAGTTATACAGTAATTTTGTAACAGTGTGATACAATTTCATATATAAGCAATTAAAAATTTTTTATTTTTAAATTTAAGATGCTAAAAGATATTAATGTTCATAAAAAAATACTTTTTTGTTTTTACATTTATGTATTCACTACCAGTTTCGGCTTGTCAGGTGAAATGAAATTTTGCACGCGTAACTCAATTACATCTCACCTGACGATGGCTTAAAGGCGAAACCAGTAGTGAGTAATTAAATGAAAAAACTAGGAAGTACTTTTTTATTACAACATCAATAAAAACATTGTTGTCGATCAAGAACAATCGTTAAAATTTATATTGCACATTGTGTTTTGTATAATAATGTTTATTGGTATCTAATAAATTCAAACTATAAATAATAATGAAGCAGAATAAGAAAACAAATATATTTTATATAAAATAATACAATTATTCATATAAAATGTTATTAGTATCAAAAGCTATAACAAAAAAACATCTTTTTTATTCCACGCTCCATTACATTTTACCACTTTTTCCATTTCTCTCCCTTCATGTCTATCTTTCATTTATTTTTAAATGTCTTACCCTCTTTCATCCGCACTCATATTATATTATTATATAAGTCATATTATATTATTATACTGCCACGTTTATTTTCTTGACTAGGGACAGCTTGACTCTAACTAGCTCAGCAATTCCAAATGCCAATTAAAATCGAAAAATTAAAGTTGGGATTTAACTCGAATTTATTGATCATTATTATTAGGAGTACAGAAGACAACACTATTTCATTATGCATTTAATCACGCCAAGATTAAAGATGGCCTTAATTTAATAGAGCCAACAAAACAACTTTAGTAAACCAAGTACGGCTTAAATAATTGACTAAATAAATAAAGTATAATAAAACACAACAAGAACTTTAATAAATATATTTTAAAACTGCATGAATTTAATTTACATGCTTTTATATAATATTTTAGAGTTATTCAAAAACAACAGAACCTCCAGTTATTTAATCATTGCTTAGATTTAGTAAAATCATAACGAAGAAGCAACTTAGTTAAGGCATCTTTTTTACGCTAACATTCACAATTAACGAATAGATACCTGAATCATAGTTTATTATTAAAACAGAACCATTGATTTACTCAAAATAAAAGTTAATAATCATTAATTTATAGTTACACATTAATTCAAATGAAATCGGAAATACTTAAAGGTGGTTTGAGTTCTGTAGCAATAATTAATATAATAGTTTACCTTCATTTTTACTAAAAAAATTTCGCTAATAGCGATCAAATTTAATAATCGCGTACTTACGTATAATAGCATATTGAAAACCAACGGAACATAGAGACCGAACTTTTAGTGCTGTTCTATAAGAAAAATCTTAACGTAATTGGAGCCTCTTATTACCAGACCTCAGCTTTATAAAAGAAAGTATTTAATTCCTCCTCTTGCTTAAAAAGTCTGCGGGAGTAGCTCTCAGAATGAGTTTTTATCCTATTTCTCTTGACCATTTCAGTAATCTTTTTCCTTTACATCCGTGACTTTCTCAATGCTAACTAGCATTGACTGAGTCAATTACACGTCTTAGAATATAGTGAGACGTTTAGAGAAACTGAAATAGTAATTCGTTCATTGTTTTCGAAAGAATGTTTAAAGAAAGTGAATATTATTTTAATAAATTCTTGCGTTAAACACGCCCCGGTCTACTGAACTTTCGACCCCGAAAGTTATGGATCTAACGAAACATAACTGAATGTAAACTGTAGTCCGATGTACAATTCCGGAGGTACATCATAAACTTTTTATACTTTGACTAGAAAGAACTCAAAACATTTTAAGGTAAACTTGAATGCCTTATACTAATAACGTAAATACTAAAATAGTTATTTAAAGTATGTAAATAAATTATTCTCATATTTATATAAAATATATTACTGCAAAAAATGTTACTAATACATTTAGTCTTTGTCTCCCCTATTAACTCCTTAAAATTAACTCCTTAAGCACGCCTAGTAACGGCTAATAAATTTGAATTTAGGACCGATGACGTCCGATATGTTAGATTGAAGTTGATTGGTGGAAAATTTTAGGCCGGAAGAGTATATAAAGGAGAATGTACTGATAGCCATATCTTATAGGCCGTAAATTCTTAAGACATACGTACCTATCGCCATATTGGTAGTCTATACACCAATAAATCATTTAAAAATCTATGGGATCAGCAAAAGTTAATTAAATATTTCAGTGCCGTTCTCTGAGTCGTGAACACCAGTTTGGAACAACCCGGTCCGTATTTGAAAAAAATACACCATCTACCAATTGAATATGGAGAACAGCACGGTTTGAACCAACGTTAAAGTTACAGCGCACATCTATACGCCGTGGACGTCTCCTAAACTCAGAGTTACATGTAGCCTGCTGTAGCACCTTCATTTTGAAACATGGTCTGGTTCGGAAAATGCTAATTCGATTTTGAATCTATTAATTGTTAGACATGTTGAATGGAGTCTAAATACGCCGAAGTTACTTATCTTCAGTAGTTAATCTGCTTTAACATGCTCATTTAAATAATTTTTTACGGGTTTGGAGACCCAATAATGCTGGATTTGGTACTGCTTCACACACCTTTTCCGTTTTAAAATTTTTTATTAGTTACATGTAGTGACTTTAAGATCAGTTTGTGATATAGGTACCATCTAGCGGATTGTAGATAATCCTCTAGAGATTTGAAGGATATAGGGAATTTTACAGGGTATTGTTCTAAATTTATATGAGGGGGGTCTTTTGGATAAGGGGTTTATAGAAAAGGGATTTTAATTATTTGTGGATTTTATTGGGATTTTACAACATAGTACGATTTAGATAAATATTGAGAATTCTCTATTTTGAAGATATATAAGACTTTGTGCGCTTTATGTAAGACAAAGTTTGAGAATTTTAGATTTTGCGAACATATAAGATTTTGAGCGCTTTATGTTAGATAACTTTTGAGACTTAAGATTTTGGAAATAACTAAGATTTTGAGCACTTTGTGTAGTGCACAGGGTGACTGAAAAATTGTAGTATATAGTACTTATGGTTTGGTGTTAACATCAGGTTATCCAAACATGTACTTATATCAGAAAGCTTTAACTGTACGGGTAGAGAGTTTGACGACTAAAGATATACTTATTTTAATTGTTATTATATATTGTTATTGTTATGATACCTGATTTGTGAGAATTCTGGTTTGGTCGTATTATGAATTAGAGCAACATAGTTACTAAAAAGATTTTACCAGACGCATGGGAATTCTTTTAAAGTCACTAATTTGTTATAAAAATATACAGACATATTCAGTACACAATAATGTAATGAAATATATTGAGCTTTATATAGACCATCACATATCAGTTGAGATGTTTGTTGTAAGCATGTTCAACATTTGATATCGGACGCTCATTAATTCAATTAACTAATAATCGCAATAAGCAATTCTTTAATAAATCATAAATTAAATGAGAAATCCTCTAACAATATATCTAAATTGACTAATCTAATTCATCAAAGAAATATAAAATGTATAATTAAATGTAATGTAATATATCTTAATCAATCAATTAATCAAAAGTAAATTTATTAAATTAAGAAAAATATATATATATATAAAACCAGCCTGTAAAATCTTAATAATATAATCTTAAGAAAGAAAGCAGCTAAGGTGCAGGTCGTCAGCTTCTACAACCTACACATATCTATACAAATAAAAACATCAGACCAGTTAGGTGCCGCGGCATATGATCACGTCAAAAGCTGTGTACTTGCCGAAACGAGAAGCGGCTCTTATTGATGTAGATATATACGTCTACGATATAGCCAACGAGTTTTGTTATGATTATCATTTTAAAATAACGAATTGTTGGCTTATGCAAGTTTGGACAGAAAATTTAATCCTACCATAATTCTCTGAATGTTCGTTAAGCTTTTTGCCCTTTTGGCGTTTAACAATCTTATTGGCTATTAGTTTAACGTATTTTTGGGGAGGCGTTTTTCTACGATATACTTTGATATTTTGACGCTTGAAGCTATTATTTCCACCACTGGTTGATCCACCACTTTTAGAAATCACCACTATTTGCATTTTCACTAGATAACCATCAACAAAATAATGCAACTTTGATCCATAAATTTTCTTAACGTATCTGGAAGAAATTTTGATTGGTCGAAAGTATAACCTTCCTAAAAATTTTGTAGCGGAGGCATCTTTCTAACTGCGCCTTTTTTGCGGCAGAGACCGTCGAAAACCGTCGTCTTATGCAAAACAGTACAGCTCAACAGATGCTTCCCTTGGCAGAAAATTCGCATAAAGGGAACCTTCCAGGCCAGAATCCAATTAGACGCAATTTTCGAGTTGTTATCTTTGGATGGCTGCGAGAACCCAATCGCGTCAGTCCAAAGTTTTAATTCTGAAATAAGATCTAGTCAATTCCTTTTGGTCAGCAAGAATGATCGCAGCCAGTGTTGATCTGATCTTAAAGCGTTATAGTTAAATGTCAAATATGCAAACAATATATTAATCTACGAACATAATAAGCAAAAATAAAATTCAAAAAAATTAAATTCTACGAAACTTCTACGAAACAAATAAAAGCTTAAGTATCAGACGACACATCTTCTGCTGAATCTTTCGATTCCCAATTAATTATCATTTTCTTCTACTCTTATTCTCATATTATTTTCCCATTATCCTTGATTACAAATTATGTTACAAGCAGAATAAAATATAAATAGCAGTATAGTAATTATAAACAAATTACGATCCTGCTTTGGTTAAGCCAATTAAACCAGTAACACATTTCACAATAAATTGAAATGTTTAGTTATTATTTCGAAAAATTGTATGTGTTTTATGCAAAGTGATAAGACAAACAGTTTTAAAATAGTTTTTTTTTATTTGTATCTGGAATGTAGCCTGGACACACTTATTAATAGCAGCAAAGACAGCATTAGAAAAAATTATACTAATACATATTATATTTAAATTTAGTAAGTAATTCATGACGTTGTTTTACACTGTTGCATTAGCAAATTATAAATTCCTTTTAGTAGATATTTTTGCTAGAATTGTCAACATAGTAATAAAACAAATAAATTAATTACAATTTTCCTAGCTTCTATTTCTTTACTAAATGATTTATTGTTGAGTACTACTGACAAATGAAAGCCAATTATAAATTTATTAAATATTAATTGGAACAATGAAGTGAGTAAATCAGAATTTAAATTTTGATAATTATCTATTGGGTTTCATTTGCAAATAATGAAATTAATTCCACAGGCTAATTACTATATTATATTAAACAAAGCCTAAATTATATACACGGCTATATATTTATTATACGATTAATTATTTAATGAAAAATTATAATATTTAGATTAAATGAAGCAAGTCTCAGTGTAAAATGAATATTTACAAAATCTATTTTAATTAATATTATTTGTTCTTTCTCTTGTATGTGCTTAAGTAAACTGGTTTTTCCTGGGTTTAGATGCTTTTCATACAATCTGACAATAAAATTGAGCAAAAGCACATTTCTAGGGCACAGATAATATAATTTACGTTTCGTTAATTAAATGATTTAAACTCTTTAAAGTATATAAGAAAATGATATAATATACATAAATTTTTAAACTTAACATTAGGGATAAATCGTCATACCTGACTACAAGTGTATTCAAACACTGACCTTTTAAGTGTATTTAACCAAATACAATTAAATTAGATTGATTGAATCAAGCGTTACTTTGTGATAATTCATGATGAGATATCGATTGGAAGTGTTTTTATTTCTGGATTTACCACATATAGTACAATTGTTAATTGTGACTATATTTTCAACACTTTCGGGCGATTTTCAGATATACATACTATTAATGCTTGGGGGTTCTATTACTTTGACTTGTCAGGTGACCATATTGGGCCTACGAGGAATTAGAGTTTGTGGTGCTAGTTACTAAAATGAAAAAGAGAGTCAACTAACAGATAGACGGGAGTAACAACATGACAACGATTAAGACAACTACGACAAGACAACAACAACGACAAGACAACTAGTAGAGATTGGGTTTACGTGGGATTAGACTTGTTGGTGTCAACGGGAGAGAGGTTAACAAGCAACTATACAGGACAACGATTACAAAGAATTGAAGCAACGAGGGATTGGACTTATTGATATCAACGATTAAACGGGAGAGTGTCAACTACTGGATAGACGAGAGCAACAACACCACACCAATGATGACCAGGCCACAACAACTGTAAATACAACTATAACAACAATGACAACAACTACCAGATAACGATAACCAGAAAGAACGACAAGACTAACTTTATTTTGATTAATTGCAAAATACACATGATGCTGCCTTTTATTTATCTGAAAACGTAATGAACATCTAAATGATTTCATTTATATGATTATGTGTATGCTCTGAAGGATACGTAGGTATGCAAGTATGTTAATTTGAAGACTGGATGCATTTGTGCCTTTTGTGCGTAGAAAGATTACTTGTGTGAAAACATTAACTGTATTGACTGTGTGTATTCAGTTACGCACATACAATGACGTTCAGAAAAATAAGGGTGTTGATAAAGCTTAATACCTTATAGCAGAAATGGCCATCTACCCGCGGTTCATCGACATTTTTTCTGATTTGTTAGTCTCTCATATATGTTACACATTTTTCGAAGACGACCTGCTTAATCTAAATAATTAAGATTTTTAATCTTTTTCAAAATTGGTCTCCTGAAATTATTTCCAAATATAAGAACTATTTCAACGACATATTTTGTTTGTTACTAACTCTGTCTTCTTTAAAGTTTTTATTGCGCTTTTGATTTAATCGTTCTTTTTTTCTTCTTCTTTCAGTTGGACAATTTAGTTAATATTATGTATTTTTACATTAATCACCTTTTTTTATCTGAGACTCTTAGTTTTATGTGTGTTGTGACATAAACATTTATTTGTAATTCAATTATTTATTGCTTTGAACCTATTAGTATTGTACTAGTAAATTTATATTATTTGGAATAAAATTTTATTTAATATTCTTGTCTATGTTTTATTTAAATATCAGATTCATTGAATATTAAATGGTAGGTTATTTAAATTTCCGAATAAAATTTCAGTTTCGATACAATACGCAGTTATATACAATTGTTTTGAAGATCGATAAAAATCTTCAAACTTTGCTTTTAAGTGTATCAAATTAATTAAAATACTACAAGGGCGATGTTGCTGTAATATTTACGAAATGTCGGTTTCACGAACCATCCAAGCACGAATTTTCGTTTAACTGGGAAACGGTATTTTCTCTTTCAGATAGAATCAAAAAGAGGCTCACCACGGCGCACGACTATAGCTGTTCCACGACACAGAAGGACATCGCTTTTTTGAGCGAACATCATTAATAAAGAATTGCTTCAGTGGTTAATGGACCTGTCAAAAATGTAATGTAGAAGGTAGACTGAAAAATCGTAAATATATGTATATTAAAATGAATAAAGGTCTTCACATAGGCTATGCTTGTAGCTATGCTTTTTTCAAATTATATAAAGGAGTTTATAATTTATTAACAAATAATTTGATGCTATCAAGTATATCGAATTTTTCTTCGCGCAGTTATCAGAAATAAATTTTTGTTAATATAGCTTTATTCGTAAACTTTGTCAGTGTGACGTAATATTTTAAGATTCAATTTAGAAAACAGTGTACAAATGTGATTGAAGTTTACGAAATTAATTTTTGCGTTGAAAATTCTGAAGTAATTTTAATATTCTGAATAACTGCAGAACTACTTTAGAACTAAATAAAAATGTTGGAATGTGGTTTCAATTCCCCTGTCTCTGACCTTGCAAACCTGCAAGAATAATGCTTCTGGTAGAAAGAATATTGATGAGCGCTTTCGATTGCACGCATTATTACTTATTTATTTTTCTACATATTTCTTACCAAATTTTGAGGTTACTCTGCATTTTTGAAATTACTTACCAATTTCAATATGTATTTTTTTTATTCACGTTAAACGTTTAATATTTTCAATTGAAGTATAGTAAGTCTTCCCTTCGTTGCTCCAAAGAGGTCTTCCCTTCATTCGTCCAGAAGCGACCTACACTCTGCTTCAGCAGCGTGTAAGCCAATTGTCTCCTGCATCTTGTAAGCCTAATAAATGACAAACATTCTTTAAAGTGCTAGGATAAATACTTCTGGTGTACTGGTAAATATTCCATGATCAAAATTTTATAATATACTTCCCAATACCGAATTATAAAACCCATATGATCCTATTCTTCTAAATTTTTGTGTATTCCAATGTAATAGTCATATCTGAAACAGCTCTAGCAATTTATTCCTAATAAGTTTGGGTGCGTATTTTTTTCCCAAATATACAAGATCTCGAGTATGTATCTATAAATCAAACTATGAACAGTAAATGGGTATCAGTGGTTTAGAGTATAAAATTGATTAAATCAAACCTCAGAACTCTTACTCGAAAATAGAAAAGTTTCTTCTTGTTAACAGACAATAATGCTTTAAGAGATTCACATATGCCTCATGACTACAAGAAAACATTCAGAGATGAGTCATCAAAATATCTTATTTCTTATTATTAACATAAAATTATTAATAGAAATAACTTATTATTAATATAAAAGTTAATGAAATTTGATATATTTTGTACATTAAAATTTCTACTTTAATGTAGAGTAGTCATAATTAATATCGTAATGAAACTAAAAGACAAAGAAAATGTTTGTTTCTTCTTATATACTTTACATGCTGCTGCTTTTATAAAACAAAGCATAATGGCCATGAAATCTTCCCTCAAAATAGATTCCAAATAAACAAACATTAAACGAACATTCTCATTTAATATATTATAGTAAACAGAAAACCTTTACACCTTAAATGATTTTAATTGTCTTAAATGAAATAATATTGTCTTAAATGATTTTAATTTTTACATGTTGTTACATTTTTATAAGAGATAATACCAAAATGGTTAACGTTTAAAATATTTGAAGCTTTTTATTGTAATTTTATACAAATAAGTAAAGAAGCCATATGCAATTGTTAATTAGTGATTGTACAACATATGCTATCCATCAAACAAGGTAGCTTATTAGAACAATAAAATTGCCAAAACCGAAAAATATTAAAACGAGAAAAATTTGTAATAAAATCTATGTGTTTACTTAAAAGTTTATTAGAATCAGTGTTCTTAATACTACAAACATGTTCAAGAAAATGGTTCGGTTTTTTATTCGCCGGTCTGACATATAATATTTTAGCATCCCTACTCTTGTTAAATTTATGATTAAAAAATAAAATATGTTCCGCAAACCTTGATTTCTCAAAATGATTCAATCTTATGGTACTCAAATGTTCTCTATATCCCGTAAGAAATTTTCTATTTGTCATCCCTATATAAAATTTATCACAACAATTACATTCCAATGAGAATAGCTGTTTGACAATTTAAAGATGAAGTCTTTATTATTTTTTATGGCAGTAAATGTATTATTGTTGTTGATCAGCTTCAATACATAATAATATATTTAAATACAATAAT
Organism: Adranes taylori; assembly: GCA_009867245.2. Taxonomy (NCBI): domain Eukaryota; kingdom Metazoa; phylum Arthropoda; class Insecta; order Coleoptera; family Staphylinidae; genus Adranes; species Adranes taylori. Next base: position 10,232 of record WYDF02286499.1, read on the forward strand.
AATATATTTAAGTAAGTAGGTGTTATTTCGAAAATTGTAATGAAAAGGTATTTTAATAATTATTTGTTAAAATTGGGGCAATGTGGACACGTGTTTCTAGCATAGGATTATAACTGTTATCAACACCTTGTCTTATTCCAAATATAGGTGTAAGGCATCATTGCATCGGACTATGAATCCGACACTTAATCATTACTCTATGAATGCCCGTACAAATAATTATGAAAATTTCTAATTTAAACATTGATTGTATGTAAGTTTGCAATCTAATTTTGAAATATGTTTCGCGAAATCTGATTTTGCGAAACATATTTTATTTTCTAATCATGAGTTTGAGATGTGTAAGGATGTTAAAATATTACATGTCAGTCGAAAATACCTAACCCAACTTCTTGAAGAAGTTCATATTTTTGAGAAAACTGATTCTAATAAAGTTTTAAATAAACATATAGATTTTAGTAATGTGCAAAAATTTTTTGCAAAAGTTCCTTTGATCTAATATTTTCTGTTTTGGGAACCTTATGACTTTTTATAATCTGAGCTTCTTTAAACCTGTTTAAAATATTAGAAACTTTTTATTTAATTGTTTTGCAAATAAGTAAAGAAACGAATGTTACGTCTAATTGGAAATTAGTTATTGCTCAGCAACAGGTCTAGGTTCAAATAAGCTCTAGAGCAATAATAACATAAGGGTGCCAAAACTGTAAAATATTAGAACACAAAAAATTATAATCAAATTCGCATTGATAAAACCTATGTTTATAGAACTCCTAGAAAACATAGATAACCTATGTTTATGTGTGAGCTTATTAGAATCAGTGTTCTTAATAATATAATATTATTCAAGAACTTGAGTTCGGACATTTTGAACATCCTTACTCATATTAAATTTATGATTAAAAAATAAAATATGTAACCCAAAATTTGATTGCTTTCAATAATGCAATCTTATAACAATCAAGCATTTTCTATATCTCGTAAGAAACCTTCTATTTCTTATCCTTGTATAAAATTGATCACAACTATTAGATTTCAATGAGTAACTGTTTGACAATTTAACAGTATGTTGTCTTTATTATTCTTAATGGAAGGAAATACATTTTTGCGTCCATGAAGAATAATAACGACAAAATATTTTCAAATTGCCAAACAAGTATTTGCTCATTTAGTGTGTCAGTTATGATAAATTTTATATAGGGATGGAAAACAGAAGATTCCTTACAAGATTTAGAGAACATTTGAATGTCATGAGATTGAATTTGCCGGAGACATCAAATATTTCGAAACATATTTTATATTTTAATCATGAATTTGACATGTGTAGGGATGCTCAAATATTACATGTCAATTGAGAAAAAACCTAACTCAATTTCTTGAACAAGTTCATATTATTAAGAAGACCAATTCTAATAAACTTCTTAATAAGCATATAGATTTTATCAATGTGCATTTGATTACAATTTTTTGTTTTAATATTTTTCTGTTATGACAGCCTCATTACCTTTTACTATTCTGAGCTTGTTTAAAATATTAGAAACTTTTTATTCTAATTTTATACAAATAGGTAAAGAAACGCATGTTATATGTAATTGATTATTAGAGATTCCAGAGCATATGCTCTAAGTTCAAATAAGCTCTAAGTATTAGAGCAATAACAACGTCAAGATGCCAAAACTGTAAAATATTAGAACAAACTAAATTTAAAATCAAATCCACCTGATAAAATCTATGTTTATATGTAAGTTTATTAGAATCAGTGTTCTTAGTAATATAAACATGTTTAGGAAATTTAGTTCGGAAACTTTTAGCATCCTTACGCATATCAAATTTATGATTATAAAATAAAATATGTTCTGTAAAATTTAATTTCTCTATATGATTCAATCTCATGGCACTCAAATGTTCTCTATATCTCGTAGGAAACCTTCTATTTGTCATGTCTGTATAAAATTTATCACACCAATAACTTTCGAATGAGTAACTGTTTAACAAAGGCACTTTGTCCTTATTATTCTTCATGGTACCAAATATATTATTGTTGTTGATCAGCTTTAACAACAATAATATATTTGTTTCCATAGAGAATAATTACGACAAAATATCTTCAAATTGTCAAACAGGTCATTGTAATAGTTATAGTTATGATAATAGTAATAGTTATAGTTATTGTAATAGTTATGAAAAATGTTATGTATGGATGAAATAGAAAGATCCTTACAAGCTTAATCTCATAAGGTTCAATCATCCTGATAAATAAAATTTTGCGAAACATATTTTATTTCCTAATCTTGAATTTGACATGCGTAAGGATGGTAAAATATTACATGTCTCTCGAAAAATGGAAACCTAACTCAATTACTTGAACAAGTTCATATTATTAAGAACATTAATTTTAATAAACTTTTAACAGATATTTTGATGGCTTCTCTGTTTAGTCTGATGACGTAGCGCAGTTGTGCAGCTCGAAACGCGTTACTGTTGTTTACAAGAATAAACTTTTATATTTTAGAATAGGAGTTCTATTGCTTTATTTAATCAAACGATAATCATTAAGTCGTACATATTTAGACGTTATTTATCAAGAACTATTTTTAATTTATAGTAATAGTTAACTTCCCAAAAGCCATAATAATGGGCAAACTCAAGGTGTACGAAATAGGTTGCGGTAACCACGGTAACCAAATTTTTCTTTATGATATTTTGTCTAAATGTTGCACACAATTCAATAAATTTTTGCTGCACAAATAGTACTATTTTAGCCACTCAAGCATATTATTCAAGGAGATGAATGAAACGATCAAAATTTGAGTACTTTGAGTACAAAATTTGAGTACTCCCTTTTCGATTGACAAGATTGTGAAGCAATAAACAGTCTAGGAGGAATAGATTCAGTATTTGCCAAAATGAATACGATAATTAGTCAGAGTAGTCCCATAAAATTCTGGGACAACAAAAAGGCACGCACTTTCCTTGTATAAAGCAAACATAATTAGGATAAAACGAAACTTGTTGAAAAATTTTTTTTTCTTACGCTGCTAAGAGGTACCGACTCAATGGTTTAGTTTGAAGCAAAGTGAGTACGCAAAATCACATTGCAATTTAACAGAAAATTTCAAGGTTCTAATTTAATATCAACGTAGAAATTAATCTCCAAAGCTCAACTAACGATTCCAAGAAAACATTTAAAAGCCCTCCTCAAACCTAGCTGCTAATCAACAATATCTAATATAGTCTCATGGAGGTTTCTAATGAGAAAATGAATTGTGTAATAGGCGAATTGCACCACCTATTACTTGAGCTATTTTAATTCAGCGCCCAACAAAACTGGAGATATATGTGGAATTTGACTCCTTGAGATTACAACGGGAATAAGGATCAGATCAAATACATGGGGATTATCACTAGTGGACGTTTCAACCATCAAAGTCACACAGATCCACATTATACAGAGGTTGGAAATGAGTCAAGCTAAATTTGGCTCCTCGAGGACGTCTCATAGAATTCCAAAATTCAAGATTACAGAGCAATTTTAAGCTTCTTTAAAATGAATCAAGATATTTATAAGCTAAGAATTTGTGAGCGTGTTATATGCCTAAAAATCGCTTAAATGCTCGAAAGTAACCAATTCCCATAAAATTGGTTACTTTCTGCGACACTTTACTCTTACATCTCACCTTCTAGTTTAGAATATAAGATCCATATAATTGCCCCCCCCCCCCTTGCAGCCTCCAAAAAATTTTTAATAATCTACCGTTTATAGTTATTATAATTAGTGAACTCACCATATTTAAATTTAAAATAGAAGAAAATATGCAAGAAAGATGGAAAAGAATTGGTGTTTTGGATGCATGGAGAGAGAATTGAGTATGTGAGTGGTACAAATATTTGAGATACATGTTGAATTACGACAACCAGACAAAGGGCATATGAGGACGATGATAGTTAAGCTAAAGCTGCATCAGCGCGAATGAGATGGGTATGGGAACAGAGATTTGGTAAGTCAGAGAATATGAGGTTAAGGATTATGGAGGTGTGGTAAAGAGTATTTTGTTGTATATTGCTGAAGTATGGGCACTGAGCGAGAAAAAATATGTAGAGAGGGTGCAAATAGGATGTATAGAAAGGATAATTGGGGTAGAGAAATCGACTCCGGACGAAATGTGGAAGAATTCAAGAAGATGGTGAGATATGAGAGGAAAGTGATGATGGAGAACAATGATAGAGAGCTTAAATTGCTATACTTAATTAAATGCGATGAAAAAGATGATTGGAGGAGGAAGCATGGGTGTCTCGGATAAGGAGAGGGAAAAGCCTTTTGTACGGGTTGGATGGTCTGAGGATGAACGATGTCTTAGAATAAGGGACGAATATTATAATATAAATGAAGTAATAGAAAGGATGAAGGATGTATAAAAGCAAGAGTGGGATGTAATATTAAGGGAAACAAGACATAATGATAGTTGTAAGTATATAGTGGTTGCGGGTAGAATACCACAGTATTTAATGATGAGTAGTACAAAAATAAAGTACAAAAAAAAAGGAATGTTGCTAGGTTTAGGTGTGAGAGAGAGGAAAGAGAGTACCGGTATTAAGGGAGTGAGGATGAAAGAAAATGTAGGAAATCTGGATAAAAAGAAGAGAATAAAGAAATGGGAAGAGGAAGAAAACAGTTTGGGTAATAATTGGCAGAATTCTTTGGAAGCGCACGGGAGTGGATTAGGTATAATGAAAAAGATTGTGATCGGTATAAAGCAAGCAGCATAATGCAACCATAAAGCAAACATAATTCGGATAAAAGGATAATTTTTGAAAAATTTATTTTTCTGACGCAGAGACACTGCTAAGAAGTACTGACTCACTGCTTTAGTTTGACGCAAAGTTAGTGCGTATATAGAGCAAGCTTGGGTTGAAATCACATCGCAGTTCAACAGAAAATTTTTGCTGATTTGAAGTTCTCATTTAATATCAAGGTAGAAATAAATCTCCAAAGCTCAAATAACAGATTTCAAGAAAAAAGCTTAAAACTCTCCGCAAACCTACTTACCAATCAGCAATATCTAATATAGTCTGAAGGATATTGCGAATGAAAAAAAAATTGGCGAATTACACCACATATTGCACGAGCTATTTTAATTCAGCGCTCTACTAAACTCGAGACATTATATGGAATTTAACTCTGCGTACGGGAATGATTAGGATCAGATCACATACATAGCAATTATCTTTAGTAGACATTTCAATCATCAAAATGACGTACATCTCACATAATCCATAATTGGAAATGAGTCAAGCTAAATTTGGCTCCTCGAGGACGTCTCATAGGGTGCCAAAATTCCAAACTTCAAGATTACCGGGCCATTCTAAGCTTCTTTAGAATGAATCAAGATATTCATTGGCTAAGAATTTGCTGGGAGAACTATATGTCTAATAACCGCTGGCATATGAGAGGAAAGCGATGCTGGAGTATAATGATTGAGTGGCTAAATAGGTGTACTTAGATGCGATTAAGAAGTTTATTAAAGAGGGAAGTATGGTGTGAGATTACTAGGCTTTTCCATCGTTCGACCGATCATCATGAAACTTGGCACATATATGTACTTTTTTGGGGAGAAGATTTTTATGCTATTCACTTTGTTGTAACTCGCTACTAGATCACGCTGCAGCACAACAACTTCTACACTGTTCAACTGATCGCCAACAACATTGATGGCCGCGGTAATTAGGCCATGTCGCTGGCTGCAGGAATGCCGCTGCAATGCGGAGAGCAGAGGTGTCTGCAGCGTAGGCAAATATGGAGACCTGGTGGAGGGCAAAACAACGTTTACCGGGTCAGCTAGTATTATAAAAGAATGAGAGAAAGAACTAATAGAATGGGTGAAGGATGTAGAGAAGCAAGAGTGGGATGGAAGATGAACGGAAACAAGATACCAGAGTATTTGATGATGGGTAAAGTATGAAAAAAAGAATGGTTTCTTGAGTTAGGTGTGTCATCAAGGAAAGAGAGAATCTGTATTAGAGGAGGGAGCATATGTAGAAAAAAAGAAGAAAAAAGATTGGAGCGTTGGGTAAGATAATGTGAGCGTTTAGTATGCGATGCGAAAGAAAATAGTTTGGCTAATAAATGACAGAGTTGTTTGAAACCGCAAGGGAGAGGATTAGGGATTAAGACAAAGATTGTGAAGGGTATAAGGAAGATGTATTTAGAAATAAAGTCGGAGGATGGCTACTTCTTCGAGGTAGAGTTACTTGTTGGGGATGTATTGTGCTATTTCTTACTCTCTCTAGCTCTCTCTCTCTCTCTCTCTCTCTCTCTCTCTCTCTCTCTCTCTCTCTCTCTCTCTCTACTTCTGGTTTTGTATTTTCTTCTTTTTTATTTAAAGATTTTTTAACTTTTTTTATTTTTATGT
>WYDF02286510.1:0-16638 GCA_009867245.2 Adranes taylori
CAGTGCTCTTCGTTCGCGCCTCGCCGCAAGGCGCGAACGTGCTCGCTTTGTAGCTCGACGTTGACCTCTCAAGAGGTTCAATCTCTGTTATGAAATACGGTGACTATAGCGACGAAGCATTCTCCTTTTGGGAACGAATGTATGATTTGTATGCTCAGAAATGCAGTAGACCTCAATGTTGGAGAACAATTTGTACCATAAAAATGAGAGAATTCTTTTCTTTACTAACATTCCAATATGATGATCCCATTTCAAGTTATACTTTATACCCATTTCAAGTTGTCACATTTGGTGATGCTCAGGTTTTTCTGTTGACTCACTTTACGCAGTGTGATTCTATTTACTTATTGTCAATTCTCAGATTTTTACGACCCAAATGCATTACTGTACATTTATTATCATTCAAATCCAATTGCCATTGTTTACACCATTTACCGACATTATCTAAATCACTTTGGAGTCCATTTGAGAAATACAAAAGTAGTTCTAATAATAGTATGATTTCATATTAAGGATTACAGTATGATACATATTAATATAGATTCGCATGATAGATATAATAATTATCAATCCAGAAACACATAAAGTAGTACTAATAATAGTACGATTACATTATAACCTGCCTCCTTGGAGGTACAATAGTTACTCTCACTGAAAGTTGTTGTATTGCGGCTAGGTCGGGGTTCCGGAGGCTGCTTCGTAATTGACTCAAGCTTGTCTTAGAATGAGGCGTCCGCTCGTGTCTATATGTGCGGCAGAGACTTAAATCTCGGATAAATCGGGGAGGAAGTGCACACAAAATAAAATTTACAAGTAAGTAAATAACAAATAACCACCACTTTATTAAAATTTATAACAATAACTTTATAACAATAACAACAGCCTTCGTGCCTAGCAAATTTGGGAAAGACGTCACTTTGCTCTGTCCATTGGTGAAGCTTGGAAGCCATACTGGGTTGCTCCCAGAATTTGGTAATATGATAGTATAATGTCACAGTGAGTGAAATCAATGGTCCGGAATGGGATTGGAAAGTGGATTTAAGTTGTGCCACTAGGTTTATTGGTTCAGTGAAGCCCATAGGGCGACACCCTTATGGCTGAATAAGAGGTCGTTGTCCTGTTGGCGATCGTGCGCTGGGGAAGAGGTTGTTGCTCCTCTTCTGCCGCATGAAAGGTATTGAATCTGTTTTCAGAGATCGCTTGGGATTTCGTAGGCGACGCCATATTGGTAAAATCCCGCGTGCATCGGGATAAGATGTTGATGCTAGAGAAGGCCTAAAACAGTCACTAGTCGCCTCCCGATTCCTATGGAGTCGTACCATCTGTGGGGTTGATTTTTGACCAGCTGCCGGACGGCGTCGGAGTTGCTGCATAAGTATCATTATTGTAACCTACTATTTCGTATCCTGCTCATCATATAATTTAAGCGCTTCACGCAAATTGCTATTTTGATATTGTGGATTTTAACTTTTATTTTTATATCTTACTTGAGTTGGTAATTTGTAGATAATTATTTAACTAGCTGTCGTTGGTAGGCTTTAACTAACGATAGGGTAAGGAGCCATAGATTTAGTGGAGTTAATAATTGGATCGGGTATTTGAGAGTAGTAAATAGGGGGGAATTAAACACCATGTATCACGTAAAATTAATATATAATTTGTAACTTTTGTAATTTCCTTAGATTCAATTAGAAAGGGTAGTGGCGTTAATTGCTTGTAAGTCAGTTTAACGAGACAGAGCGAGTCATTTTTATAATGTGTTAGCCGACGGAAGCTTCTAGAGCTATGTGTTGTGTATGTGTGACCACCGGATTTAATCTGCGCGCATGGCAATTAATCTGTGATATTTGAAACTATTTTATTCAGAAAATATTTGGCGATGCCTGAGGCATTTTAGAAAGTTGGGCTTGCTAAGTGCGACTTATAAAGAGTCGATACCGTGCATTTGAACTGTAATGTTAGGTTACAACTTTTATTTACGCGCTTGTACTTTTGGTATATTTCATTGCACAACATAGTTATTTATCGCATATGTTTAAAATTTTATCAACATACATTTTGGTTTATTTCATTGCTTAACATATTTACTTATCGCACGTGTTTAACAATTTAATGAACATACATTTTGGCTTGTTTCATTGCTTAACATAGTAAATTATCGCAGATGGTTAGCCTTAAACCACATATGTAAATTTACAATTGAATACCGGTGATAGTATTCCTTTAATATTATATTATGCGCAGTGATGGCATGTGTTGATTGTTATTGTATAAGTAAAAGGTGGTTATTATTTAAATGTTATTTGCGGAGTTATTTGTGTGCACTCCCTCCCATTTATTTTTATCCGAGATTAGGTACTATCTCTGGCGCCCTTTTAAGACAAGAGTGGACTTCTCGTTCCGGGTCCAGCTTAGTCGATCACCTAGAAGTCTACAGAACCCTGACCTAGCCGAGGTACTACAACTATCAGTGAGGCTAACTGTTGTCTCCAAAGATGTAGGTTAATCTCCATCTTTTTAAATAAATGTCAAAGAAATAACACGTTTGGTCATATACTAACTTTAAAACAGTTTATGTGACTACCAAATAATATATCATATTTCAGTTTATATAGATTTTGTATATCTTACTTTTCTATTTTTTATGTACGTACTTTTATTACGTACAAACTTTTTTTGTATTGTGTTATATAGATAAAATAAATATAGATATATAAAACACATGAAAACCGTGGTGCTAACACCAAACACTTATAAGGCCTAGGGAGTTTCCATGGACTTTTACAATACAACGCTCCCCTATTAATAAAATCCCATCATGACCCCCAATACAATGCTTACATAGTCTTTAAAACGTAGATTTTTTTCAGAGTTTGGGCGAAGATTTTTTCAAATTTTAAAAATTGGAAAATATTTTATGATTAACTTGGGCAGAATTACTCGAAAAATAAATAAAATAAAAATAAATTTATTGAAGAAAATGTTAAATATAAAGAAATTGAAAGTCTTTTTCTTATAACAATATAAACGGGAAATTTGTTAAAGGTAGAATCTAACGGTATTTCCATTAATGAAATACAAATTACTTTACAATAACAAACAAAAATAGCAAAATATCACGAACTATAAGTTGAAATCCCCTTTAAGAGTTTCCTCAAAATTTACTACAAATATTAAACCCCTTACTAATTACTCCCACCCTTAATGACATATAACACTGCCCACGGCAGTGAGTAAATAAAGCAGTGACTAAAGAAAAAAGCCTACTAAATGATGTTTGATCAGATCTTAAGTAATTAATAATTAAGTAAAAACCAAGAAATTCAAATTAGTATAATTGCGTGATGCTTCAAGATTAGAACAAGACAAAAAAAATAGGTTAAGCACAGAAGATACTTGTCACCAGTGTTTTGTTGTGGTTCCGACGGCTGGCTGGAAGAGAACTCCACAGGTGTTACCATTCCAGGAATGGGTGAGTCTTCAACAACTGCCTACGTCGTTGCCACCCAAAATCAAAAATCTGGATGCATGTGTAACCGTGAGCGATTAACCAGGAGATGCCATAGAGCGTTTGCCCGATCCGGGCTACGCCAGCCAAATATGCCTAATTGCATATCTTAAAAACCACTCCCAGTTCCCCATACATTTTCACAATGCTATTTCGCACTTATAATGACAAATTAAGGCGATCTACATTAATCAGGAGCCACAGATTTGCCTTCTTTTCAACGCCAATATACAATGGAGAGTGACTATATCCGGCTTATCAAAATTCCTTTAAGCAAGATGGCTCCCCACTTCTTAAAACTTCAATGACCCTATCGAACTCCCATTGCTCGAAAGCAGTCATTTAATTCATAGACCAATCAATTAATTACAAATTTTAAACAGCGGTAATTTCCGAAGTACTATTATTTACTCTCAGGAAACATATGGCTTACCCTACCATATTTACCGAAAATGGCAAATTATATTGATTCAGTTGTCATACAGCCGACAAGAGTACAACATTTTTTAAACAAACTAAAGACAATCACCAGTCTGGGACCGAACAATATACCAGTCGTGTTTCTCAAAAAATGCGCAAGTGCAATTTGCTCTCCATTATCTGAAGTTATGATCGATTCCGTGGTCAGAGGTGTAGTACCTAACGAATGGAGAAAAGCCACAATTATCCCAATCTATAAAAAGGGTGATAAAACAAAAGCCGAAAACTACAGGCCAATTAGCCTAACTTCAATTCTCTGCAAATGTATGGTGAAAATTATAGTTGAAGACATCACTCATTTTTATTTGAAAACGACACACTTGGGGAATCGCGACATGGATTTCTCATAGGGCATCTGTCAGAAGCAATTTGCTTTTAGCACTAGACGAGTACATTACTAAATTTGACAAAGGTGAGTACATGGACATTATATATCTGGATTTCAAAAAAGCATTCGACAAAGTGCCGACATAAAGATTACTCTACAAGATAGATGCAATGGGAATCAGAGGTAACCTTCTGAAATGGATTCGAAGTTTCTTAACAGGTCGCACTTACCGAGTTCGTGCCGAGAGCAGTTACTCTACAGAACACAACATTCTTGGCGGTGTACCACAGGAATCCGTTCTTGGACCTCTGCTCTTTCTGTGCTACATCAGTGACATGTCCAGACAGATGTCAAGTAGAATTAGTCATTTTGCGGACGATACGAAGATTATTGGGTATCTGGGTGATCCTAATAACACGCAGGGAATCCTGCACAAAAAATTTACGACTGGATGCAGCTTTGGCGCTTGCCATTAAATGCTGGTAATTGTACGGTCTTGTATATGGGTGCGTCAAACCCTGAAAAATGTTATGTACTTGCTGGTAACCTAATGAAAGCAGTAGCATCGCAAAAAGATCTTGGCATTACAATAAGTGCAAACTTGAAATGAGTCGAGCATATAAACGGAGTTGTAAAGAAAGCTAATTCTTTCATATACATAACAAAGAAAGTATTTCCCAATATAACATCTAACGCTTTTTTAACTATTTACAAATCATGTAGTCGTCCTATATTGGCATATGGCCACTTGATCTGGAATCCATATTTCATGAAACATAGGCTCTAGAACGTGTACAGAGAAGAGCAAGCAAACTACCAGCTGAGATTAGGAATCTATCGTACGACGAGAGATTAGTGTTCCTGAAGCTTCCGTCCCTATTAGAACTAAGAACTCATGGAGACCTGATAGAAACCTATAAGATATTAAACGGTTTCTACAGCTGTAATTTAGAGTGCATGTTCAGGAGGAACACAAACACACGCTTGCGAGACCAGAACTAAACTAAACTCTGTGGACGCAATAAAAAGAAACACTTTATCACCAACAGAATAGTACCACATTGGAATTAATGCCACATCGAAACACAAGTTTAAGAACGGATTAGGCTGTATATAGTGCATGATTAAAAGAATATTGCAGCTCTCATCAACTCTGTTGCATACGCTGTATTAGTGTCAAAATTTCCAAAACCATTAAATGATTTGATAAAACTAGGTATGATCTTACATTTCTGAATTCATAGACAACGGCGACCTCTTTCGGACGGTGTAGTCAATCTCTTGGAAATTCTTTAAGTACCAACATCTAAATACGATAAATGATACAGGAAGCCTAAATTTTATCCGACAGTATCACACTCTCTGGTTATAATTCAACCCTTGAAACAGATTAATTATTAACAAACAAGACACTACCAGAGTAGTCTATGTATGTCACGATTTGCATCTGAAATTGCCATGCCTCAAATGACGGATCGAGTCGGTGAAAAACCCTACTGCAATCCGACCCCACACAATCATTCAATGGTGACCTCGTAACAAAACCATTTTTTAATGAAAAAATCTCAAGAATTAAGTGAACTGTTAATTCACATTAATGCAATTTATCTAAACGAAAGATATGAAAACCGATATGTATAAAACAAGATTCAGGCAGAACTTGACCATAACATTGCAGTTTATTTGTCTAAGTTTCAAAACACACTGTATTATCCAGCAGTACCCACATTCCAATGTACTGAATGGTTATCAATAATTAACAATAGGACAACAGGGTTGGTCAACCAGGAAGAAAAAATAATAAACCCGAGATTGAAAATACAAATTATACTTAACGCAGCCAGACAAGAATTGTACCTATCCATAAACAGATAACCTATTGTAATTTATTAATTTGTTGTATATTCCTAGATTGCGTAAAGCTAGAGTTCATAAAGTCAGCCAAAATTCTTTCTTGAAGATCTACATTAAACCATCTTGAACCAATTGGTTACAACATCATCTCGTTCTGAGAATTAAGTTACATGGTCATGAGAATTAAGATACTGGTAACTGGTCATGAGAATTCAGTGACATGAAAGACTGAACAAAAAATACATTATAATAAATGATCAATAGGAAGTTTGCAATATACTAATATAAAGAATTATAACTAAAACCGAAAGATGAAAACGGAACAAAATATTTGACTATTTTTAATCTGCCTACAAGTAGCATGTTGTTTAGCTGCCGATAATAAATCGGAGCATCGTATGCGGTTATTGACCAATTTAAACAGAAAACATGTCATTAACTTTGCTTTTACTTTGAAGACTACCCAAGTCCAATTGAAGCCTCATTTGAGAGGCTGAATAGTCAACAACTACGCCTTGACGTTTAATGTACATACATTTCAAAAACTTGTTTTGGACACATTCAAGTCGCTTAATGTCTACTTGATGAAAGGGGGACTAAACGACCCTACAATATTCTACTCATTTATATCTAACTAGGGCACAAAAGAGATTTAATAGTTTTACTACCTAAATTTTTTGACGTTCCGTAATATAGAGTCCAAGTTTTCTAGGGCCCCACTGATAGTAAAATCATAATGATTTTTATAGGTCAATTAGGGTCGGAAGTGAATCCAAGGTCTGTGAAATAATCGACTCTAGATAACACGGTACCATCAATAGAGTAATCAAGATTCAAGTATGTAGCCTGTTTGTAATAGTTCATAATATTATATATTTCAGTACTTAATTTCATGTTATTTAATTCACACCATGAATATACACCATCAGTGCCTTTCTGTAGCAAGTGAGTATCGTAAGAATTTTTTGCTGTTCTGAAGAATTTTAGAAGATTCGCGTAGAGAAGATAATTACTAACTGAAACATAGTTACTAATGTCATTAATAAAAATATTAAAAAGAAGAGGTCCCTATGACTTCCTTAAAAAAATCTACTAAAACGTAACTTTTGTGGTTCATCTTTCATTACAAAATCTTTGTTGGTTTATTGCTACGCAATATATTTATTATTGCTCAGCTAATTTTTGTTTTGTTATCTGAGCAATTTATTTTATTTGTGTCATATATATTTTTTGTGAATATACATATTTTTGTAAATATTGTATTCGTTATTTATCATATTGTATTGATTTTGTTTATAGTTTTTGTTGTCTCTAAAGGGGCAGGTTAAGTGATCCATTATATGTTTGATTTTAGGGTAAAGTCGCCGTCTGACTCAGTAAATTCATTTTTATTTTGACGTTTTTCGGTTAATCTTAGCCATTGCCAAACATTAACACAAGTCAGTGTTTACTCTAAAATGTAACATATTGTATTCATCATTTTTAAGTAATTTTACTAAATTATTCATATTACTTACGGTATTTTGATAGTTTAATAATTCTGGTGTGACAAAACTTTTGACTTCCAGTATACGAACGATGGGATGATGGTTCTGTTTATAAATTTTTTTTAATATAACAATATAAAATCATTTTTAGTTGATTAGGCAACACATCTATAAGAATAGTTTTCGAGAAGCTTTAGATGTTTTGAAGGCTACAAAGAAAAGGGATCTATTTTATCAGTTTTCGCCGATATTGATTCAAGAGGAACCTGTTCACGTAATAAAAGCTCTTATGGACCAAGGTCGAAATTTATCACCGATTAAACTTTTGCCGGCATTGGTTAGTTGTGAAGGGGAGCTTTACTCGAGGTAAGTACAACAAATTATAAAATTATAATATAATAACAATGTGTTTCTTGTCTTTAAAACATATTTGAAATATATACATTTCCAATATAGTTACTATATATAAATAACATTTTATCCGTTTAATTTTGGCTCGAATGTTAATTTTTAAAATTGTCCAGCTTATAATCATTGGCTAGTCTTACTAGTCTGGATATAGAGACTTATACGCGTAATTGAAATGAGGTCACCAAACCACAGAGAGAAACTCTAAAATGTGTCACTAATGACCAGTATAATAATCTATATGTGTTCGATTGAAGATTCCAAATAAATATTGTTAAGAAACCTAACATTTTAGAGCCTCTGATGCAGATCTGTTGGATATGATATGAAAATTGTTATTTATTATCAAAGTAAAGCCCAGATTCCTAATATTATCGAGCTCTTTTAGTGTTTCGTTCGAGGGATTGTATGTTGGAGCAAACTTTTTCCTTGAATTATTAAAACAGATTACATTGCATTTAGGTAGTAGTGTTTATGTCTAAACAGTTTACTCCGCACTATTCCTCTATCCGGTTAAATTCGAATTGTAACATATCCAGTAAAAATCTCATATGTAACAAAAAATCTGGCACCCATACTCATCCAATAATACTACAATTAATAAATAACATGTTAAATATTGGAATCTTCCCAGAGGAACTGAAAATATCAAATATTAGACCTATACATAAAGGAGGAGATGTAATAGACATGAAGAATCTATCTCGCTGTTAACCACATTCAACGATATTGAATTCATAGAAAAAAACGATAAAATTTGACACAAACCAATATGGCTATCAGAAAAAAAAGCGCAGCAAGTGGTACAATAATAGTCTATACAGAAAACCTATTAAAAGCAAAAGACAGCGTTGACTACTGTGTGTCAATATTTGTAGATTTTAGTAAAGCTTTTGATAAAGTGATGAGATAATGAGATAATGCTGAAAAAAACGCCTAAATTTTTAGTAACATGTCAAAAATAAATTGACAAAATGACAAATTTCTAAGCTGCTAAAAAGATTTAAAATATATTGTCACACTTAAATTTGGGGATGCTTCTCTCCTGCTCTAAGGTAATTTATAAACTTATTCTACTTACGGTTTCTGTTAATACTACCAATACTAATTTAATTTACACTTAGACACAGTTACCTTATTAATTCATTTTTATTTTATCCAATATATAAACTTGTTGCCTAACTCATTTAATTTAATTTATTCAAAGAATTCAAACTCGAAAGAACTATTTACTTATTGCCGAATATTGTATACTAGTAGTCCACATAGTTAACTTAATTAACAATTAAATTTATTCATGCTTTAATTTGGAATAATTGTAATGTAATTTAATTTTATTCATGCTTTTATTTTTAAATCCCTGACCGACAAAGTTGCAGTCTTTAACCAACAAAAATGCGATCAGCCCACATGTGTGTAGTTTTTATTCATTTCTTTGACTAGCTACTTTTCCTACCAAACTTACGATAAATTTCCCTTACTACTTTTCCCCTTCTCCAGTACGCCTTCTCCAGTACGCCTTTTCCCCTTTCCTTTTCCCCTTTCGCCTTTTCCCCTTCTCCAGTACGCTGCTATAGTTTAATGTAGAGCCTCTGACCTAAGTATCTTTCCCATTATTTTACTAATTACTTTCGGTCATAATAGATTCATATCGAATCAGCTCTGCGTTCTTCACTCATACTTATACAGCGTTATACGGTACGCTTTCACCAACTATTGATTGATTATCAATCAATTCTATTCTTACCGATAGCATCGCGCTGTGCTACCTATTGATTATCACCAATCAGCGATGATTTCCTCTGCTACACATAATTTGTATAATTGACGTCATCAGCTTTGTTTTTATTCGACGGAAGAAATAACACTGCTCTTCGCTTCGCATGGTGATATTTTAACTTAAGAAGATGTTTTTAAATTATACTTTATTTCATGAATAGAAGTTTAAATAAAGCTCTAAGTGTTCAGTAACATGTACCCTTCGTGCAACTAGTTCGTGTAGCACACATCATGTTTAAACCACTAAACATTTCAAAGAATCTAGCTTAATGAGATAGGTTCATCATTTCGAAAATTGCATATATTGAATGTAGCATATTGAACGTGGGTGAAGGTAGATGGATCCATTTCTGTGGAAGCATCGGTGGGAGCCTTCATCAGTACCCTCTGCTTTCGATAGCATCATTGTCATCAGTTAATGAAAATTAACGACTTAATACACCGCATCATCCGGCTATTTTAAACTATTTTGATTATCTATATAATCTTCTCTGAAACGCTATATATAATGTACAAATTAGTTTAAACTCGCCGGGTGTGCGCTGTGTTGATTCGTTGGTTCTTATTAACTAATAGTTCTTGTATGACAGCAGCTGTAAACTGGCGGTTGTCACTTTGTAGTACATGAGGAGAACCAACTTCCAGAAAGATTTTTATTATTTTCTAGCTGCTATTTTTGAAGTTAACGGCCGCACAAAGCTGAATTTTGCCACGTGATCCTGATACTGTATTAGCGATTCAAAATTTCTGTCTGGGGTTGATTGGAAGTCAATTAAATCACCACGAAGGTTGAAGTCACTAGACAGAATTGGGCAACGAGACAACGATTGCCTTCCTAGGAAATTTCTTTTTAGATTGACAAACCATGCCCAGTTTGAAAAACTCTAGTACAACCGAAAGGGGGATTAAGTATCTGGATTTTAAGCTATATAGCATTTTATCTCGATTTCCGTGTCCAGTTAACGGATGGGTTTCTCGAAGTATGTGATACAATTCTTCTATCAAATTCTTCTGTCAATTTTCTTTAAAATCAAAGACTTTTGTGTGTACTTCCATCAGGTCCGTCGTGTTTTTAGTACTAATGCTATTTTAAATTGTTAAATGCCTGCACTACCTTCTTCTATCCTTTCACGAGTCCATAGCGGTTTTTCTTTATCATGTCGAAAACCGTTCTGATAGTTTATTAAACTGTTCTTCGCACAGATATTCGGTTTGAGTTTGATTTTTTATTTTATGTGTGAATTTTTTGATGTGCGTACACACGAAACTTTTTATTGAAACGCACGCGACCTTGCGCAATACTTACCCACGACTATGCAGTGTGTGCACTTGTCCTAGCAGCGCTTCGGTAGTGCTAGGTCGCACGAATGTAGGAGAGGAGTAGTGAGGTACGCATGTGACTAATGTTTTATTAGATTGTAACAGTGCCTGTTACTGTAAAGAAAAGTCTCTTGGATTACGAATGACAACAATTAATTGAATGATACTTTGAAACCCTATCTATCGCTTGGCTATAATGTTACATACATTCGCATGTACTGTAAAAAGAATATCTAAATATAAATGTCTATATATTACGCTAGCTTTGCTTAGGTATATATCGCATAACCATTATTTATTATTATCCACATAAATAGGTAAACAAATGATTTTGGACGCTGATAAATAAAATGCGTTTTCTATTAACTAATAATTAAACATTAATTACATTATAATCCGTTGCATTTGGCTATGTTATTCCGCATAAGTTAAAGAAGGGATATTTAGTACATATCTATTTTACATTGATCCAACGTAATGAATGCTCGATATAGCATCATGGAAGTTCCGCTGTTTGTTACACAGTCTAGAATGATGTGTATTGTTTATAATAATATGTGGAGTAGGGTCCGTATGTATGTGCGTTATACATGCGTTATTATAATACTTAGTATAGGAATAAATTATGTACGCATACCTATTATACTGTACCGTATAATAGGTGTGCGAGCACTGGAATGAGTTAGACCCGCACTGCGTGGTAACTTAATGTGTGAACCCTACCATATATCCTGTATCGCAGAGTAACACTCTAAGCGAAGGCCTCCGGCATATAAACAAGCACTTTGGCTATAATTTTGGTCAGTATTCCGATTTTCTTGTCTCCGAAAAGCAATCTCCAGCAGTAGAAACAGTCTTAGGTTTAACAGCGGTCACCAGTTAACACGTTTGGTAAGCGATTTCGCAAGTATATTGTTTGAATGAATTGCAAGTGTGTTCAATAGATTTGTCTCTCCTTCTACCATTCCGCTAATTTATATCCTGTAGACTAGTGCATCTATCGCTAACCTACCTGAACGAGGGTGTTATTGTGACCTGTAGTGATTCTTCGTTCTGTTTCATTGACAAAAGGCGTCTAACGCTAACCTACGTTCACGAGGGTTAGTATTAATTGCTCAGGTGACAGTGGTACTTACGTTCACGAGAGTGTTATTATACTGGTAGTGGCTTCTTATTGTACCGTACCTAGAGTGCCCCCAGGGATAAGCTCTGGTGGTATGTGCGCTGGGGTTCACGGGGTTAGTTCTGGTGGTTCAAGTAACAATACCAACAATGTTCACAAGGGTGTTGTTGTAAGTGATAGTGATTTCCTTGCCGACTCCTTGGTAGAGCACATCTAAGGCTAGCGTACATACACGGGGTTATTTTTACTGGCTCAGGCTACAGTCGCACTTACGTTCACCAGAGTGTGATTGTAACTTGTAGCGATCTCCAACTATTCTCGCCATGTCCGTTATCCATACAGTGCATTGAGATTTACCCGCCCTTCCATAGTTGTGTATATAGATTTACCGTAGTTGCGTATATAGATTTACCGTAGTTGTGTTCCACTGGTCCTCAGTGGACTTACTGAGGGCACGAGTAGATACGAGTACGTGAGATGTCCAGAGGTTCTGGGTGGGCACCTGAAAAAGATTCTAACTGCTAATTAATGAAACAGCATTTAACGATTTAACAGAAAAACGCGTATTGGTCTTCGAAACAATATAAACAAAGAAAGAAATATATATGCACTATTAAATGTTAAATTAATTACCTCATAAAAGGCGGTCGTAAAATAAACAGTAACGATTGTATTATAAATAAAACAAAATTTAAGCGGTGCAAATAAACCAGTACAGATGCACGGTGCTATAATAAACAAAACAATAATAATGCGGAAAGCATGTAGAAACAGTTCACAATACAACGGGAACACCATGATGCGCACTGGCTAGAAGTATGCATACCAATAAGAGGTACGGAATAGTATTACTATGACGCGTAACACCGTGATGAGCACTGATGTTACTGTTGTCGAGTGATTATAACTAACTGTTATGCGCACTAGCCAGATCTTCAATGCATATATCCCTCATCGCCTACTCCTCCAACCCCCTACTCCTCCAACCCTACTCCTCCAACCCCTCTACTCCCACTCCCAACCTTCCTCCCAAGGCTCAACCAAGCCAACCACATGAACCTCATCCTTCCTAGGCCCTTTTCCGCAACTCCCATTACGTTTCTCGCTCTGCCCCCATTGGTCCTTTCTTCTCCCCCATCAGCTTTTACTTCCTCCAATTTCTTTTTTCTTCTCTCAATCAGCCTTGCACTTGGCCCCCACTTTCTTCTTTCTCATACCATTATTATTTTCACCACTACACTTCATTCCCCATTCCTCCTCAAATCAAATGTTGCCCATTCCTCCATCTAATAGACTTCTCATCATTCCTCCCTTTTAAACTTCATTCCCCCTATTTTTTCATTCCCCCTTTTCTATAACTTCTTGCCGCTTCACCTCCATTTCTTTCTTCTCTTACTCCCACGCTCTTCTCATCCCATACCCATAACTTTCCCCCTATCCACAACTTCTTATAACCAACTTTAACCCTCTCCGACCCCCTTTTATGGTCAAACCCGAACTTTTTTATACTTTTTTAAATCCCTCTTTTCTTCCTTGACATGTCTAAATTTTACTGCCTCTATAGTATCCCTTTTTTGTCCATTATTTCCCTTTTGTCCTTGTTTTCATCATCTTCATCATAATCGGTCTTTCTTTCCCTTGCTTCCGTTCACTTCCCATCCTGTAATATTCTCCCCACTCCCCATTACATCCCAAACTACTCTACAAATCTCTTAACTTCATGCTATCTTGCCCCCCTTCTTCAATTCCATATATTATTATATTCTTTTTCTTTCCGCTTTTTACCCTCCTCCTCAGCCTTCTCCGACTCCATTTTCTTCCCTACGTATTCTTTTTCTCTTATCTCCGTCCTCCAGTCATTAATCTCTTGCTTAATCTTCTCCATCTTTTCCCTTTGGATTTTTTGTTCCACCTTAATCATTTCCTGATTTCCTCTCACCTTCCTGTTTTCCGTTAACATCTCCCTTTCAAAGCTAATCATAACCTCTGTCTTGAACTTCTTTCTTGCCTGCATAACTTCCTGTCCATCGTCTTCTTCACCTCCCGTCATGCTTCCGCTACTATTGTTGCTCACCATAAAATTTTTAATACTCATATTACCCTTAATATTCCCTAAACTTCCTTTTGTATGGACTTCCTTTTCTACCAATCCGAATATGAATTTGGTAATCTTATTTCTTTATAAGTAAACAAACAATCTTTTTCCTAACGATCGATCTATTCACAATTTATATTTTAATCATAAATACATTCAAAGTTTGACTTTCTTATCTGTTTATAACAGCAATACTATTTATCCGAACTTTTTACGTTGTTTTTCTTATTGTGTACACAATTAACTATAGTTTTTTTAAAGCCGTTATTTCTTCCACAATCAACTTTCTGAATCAAACTACTATTACTCTTCAATGCGATTTTTGTCTGATTATTTTGATATAAAATTAAAAATTTTCTTCACCCCCTATCTTCTTTAATTTAATTTTAACTGCGGAGCAACAATTCACACGACTGTACGCTACGAAAAACCATCAACGACGAAAGTTTTCTACTTCATTTCTTCTTTTATGCACTTCTGGAAAAAGCACTATATACAAAATCTAAATAGCGGAATTCCCCAATATTTACCTAAATTAAATCAATTTTGCCATATTCTGATAAAATAAATGGTTGTAATCAATCTCGTACGACACAAACTCATAGCAAAACTGTCCAAGAAAAAATACATCCATTTGTATTATTTTCGGGAATACAATGAAAATCGTTTTAACTCCTGAGTATATTAAATATGTATTAACAATGAAATAATATTTATTTGTTATCTAATTATTCATATAAAACAGTGAACATTTTCTTCATATCTCTCATTAAATTTTGTACAGTTATTTCGATTACTTGATCAGTGACAGTTTAGAACTTCCTTTGAAAATTTTCCATACATAACTTTTTGAAACACCCAGTTTTTTGCAACATCTCTTACAGACAGATTTAAGTTTCTTCTGAATACAGCGATCACCTTTTCGGCCAAATCATTATTAAATCGTCCGAACTTTGTACAAGAACCAGGCTTCCTTTCTAACGTTAAGGTAGAGTTAAAGTTACGTAAAACAGTTGCACGCGATATTCCAATATGATTTGTAATTTTATATTGTCATCAAGTAGGATTTTGTTGTTTTGTGCACAGAATCAATCGTCTTGTTTGTAATTGTTTGCTTGATATTTTTGTGACTATTTATACAATTATTTTAATTTCGCGTCAATTTAATGCATTAACATGGCAGTTAAAAGAAATGTCAATGAAATTTATTTTAAAAGCCTACTGAAATTAAAAAGTCTTAGTACATATACAATTCAGTTTCTTACAGTCAAAATACCGAAACTTTCCCTCAATAAGAAACTTTATAGATCGAAACTGTAATGGAATAGTAAAATTTTTTATTCCAAAGTAACTATTTTATTTTAGATAATGCAGCATATTATTGAATTCTGATGACACTTTATAATTCAATACAAATATTCATAATAATGTTTTGTTATTTTTTTACAGGGAAATAATAAAATATTTGGAATACGCTATTGAAACTCTTCGATGTGCGGAGAAATCAGTACACAATTTACTAATATCACTTTACGCAAAATACGCTCCTGAGAAGCTTATGATTTATTTGGATTCACAAGGCCAGGATATTATGACTGTAAGAAATAATGATTTATATAAAATATTGTAAAGAAAGTATTTACAAGTCCTATATAATTCTCTTATATATACTGAAATAATGTTTAGATGTTTTTTTTCCCTTTCAATGCTTTACTACAATAGTGTCATCGTTTATATACTCCTTGGAATATGTGTTTTTGTGTTCTTTGTAATTAATACCGTTATTTTCTTGCTTATTGTCTTTTGTTATTAGTAGTGCAATTTTGTTTCTGATGGCTTTGTCTTCAGTGATGTTTTCCGAACATGTAATATCTTTAATGTCATTTGCTACTAGCTAAACCCGACCACACTTCGTTG
This sequence comes from Adranes taylori, assembly GCA_009867245.2. Classification (NCBI taxonomy): domain Eukaryota; kingdom Metazoa; phylum Arthropoda; class Insecta; order Coleoptera; family Staphylinidae; genus Adranes; species Adranes taylori. The sequence continues at coordinate 16,300 of WYDF02286510.1, forward strand.
TGGCCCAGTTTGATATGAAATGAACCTGAGTTTGATGGCCAGCGACATGGTCAAATTGCCGCGGCCTGCGGCGACGGCTTCGTAGCGACCAGCGATATGCCTAACAAAGTTCCAAGAATATGTGTTCCCGTATTCCCGTGTTCCCATATTCTCCTTGTTCCCATATTCCCGTGTTCCCATATCCCCGTGTTCCCATATCCCCGTGTTCCTATATTCCAGTGTTCTCATATTCCCGTGTTCTCATATTCCCGTGTTCCCATATTCCCGTGTTCTCATATTCCCGTGTTCTCATATTCCCGTGTTACCATATTCCCGTGTTGCCATATTCCCGTGTTCCCA
>WYDF02286521.1:0-16638 GCA_009867245.2 Adranes taylori
TTCAAACACATCCTTCTTACTTTCTCTCCCTCCTCTTTTACACACCATAACCTTTGTCTTATTCACATTCACTTCCAACCCTCTTTTCCTCATATATCTATTCACCCTCTCTATCACCTCATTCATCGCCTCTCTACTACCCGCCATGCACACTATGTCATCCGCATATGCTAATGACCATATTCTTTCTCTCCCCATTGTTACGTTTTCGTCGACTAAAATTTATTGTCTGACTTAGTTTTCATCTGAATCGTTTACTTTTAACACGGCTTTTGGTGTAATTCAAAAAAACATCTGTAAGAACTATTTTTTGATCTACATTGCATATGCTATGTAACAGTAACATTTAACATGCTTTCTGGGTTGACATTGAATCATTACGTTTAGTGGTAGATGTTGAGTGCTTGAGAGAAATCGTTATCGTAGATCGTACCCTTGCTTTTTTACCCGAAATAGCAATCTACTGTTATCCTACTAGATTTAGTCGGATAGTCCCATAAGTACCCGACTTGACGTACAGTTGGCGTATTTTGTTTGAAAAGAATGACTATGGTAGAAAGTACCAATGTTATGAAGCTGAAGTATGCAGTTTGACGACGGTACTTTCTTTAGTATTTATTTGGCAGCCATCAATAGTGAACGGTCTCATTGAATTTATAAACATGGAAAAAATTGATCATCGTTATGTGATCAATACTTTCATTTTAAAGGCCTCAATCCAACCAATTTCAAAGCAGAGCTAGATTCTACTCTGGGGGCGTTTGCTCCTTCGTTTACAATAGTAAAGCTTCACTTTCAACTGATATACTTTCAATTACTCTAGTATATATATTATAATGCGAATAATTTCTTTAGTCAAAATAATTTGATCTGAATATATTTCTATCGTTTCGCCATTTCGATCTTTTGTATTCTGAGAGCCCAGAAGTAATAGGAGGAAGGGCATATGTAACGAAAGAAATGGCTACACAATTAAAACACTAAAGAGTTCAATGTCTACAGAATAATAATTTAAAATTCAAGCCAAAACTATGTTTAAACAAATAAATCCCGTAAATTAATGAGACTCTACTGTATAGATATACATAGTAAACGCCTCCTTTATTGGCTTACATCCGTTTCTACTAGTCACAAATAAGTATCTTAAGATTTATCCCTTCGATTCTATAACACATACGTCGATAGACACTTCATCGCAGGCATTTCGTTCATCTCCTAATAGTGCTATCTACAGTCGTTACTCTCCGGACCTCATCGGGTCGATTCAGTCTTCAAACCACGAAAACGAACTAGTAGCTAGCCAATTTGTTCCGGAAAATTCTAAACTTCCGGAAAAGCAGGAGAGAAATAGACAGTAAATTAGATAGAGGAAAAGACATTGCTATCGCGGCTGAGCGTTTTAGCGAGAAGAACTGATCCCCTCTTCTCAGGAGGTATATAAGAACGGTCGTTAGCCGATTCTTGGCAGTCTGTTTCAAGTTTTTACCCATTACTAGCCACATTCGGTGGATGCGAATTGTGGCTGTTTTCTCATTTAATATGTGCTACCTAAGTACAAATGAAGAAATTGTGAGAGAAAAATATTCATACTTACCAAAATAAAGCAAGTTCAATTTTTGGGACATTGGCTTAAAATGACATTGGCGAAAATAACGCTTTATTTCACAATAACTATTTACAATATCAGATAAACTAATTTTGTGTGGAACGGTGCAAAGCAATGTCATGCAGTAGTACTTCGCATTTGCGACAAATCCTCTTTTTTTACCACATGATCATTACCAAATGCCCTTTACCATCATATCTCACATCCAAGCTCACTCTTCCACCTAGTTAACTAGACTTTTGGTGACCCATCCTCTTGGGAACGGAAGATGTATTTTTAGAAAAGTTAGTAAATAAGTACTATTTTCCTACATACTCCAGAAGCGATACTTTTTCGTGAGGATTTAAAATTTGATGGAATCTCGCTGGTAAAGAAATTATCAAAAATAACTCATGTTTCTCAAACTGGTCGGAAGCTATTGAACAAATAAGGTATGTGATAATTCGAACACCCAGTGGTCCCGCTATGTTGTCAGTTTTTCCAGAATATGGCTCGAAATTATATAAGTAGCCACTGGAACACCAGAGTTTGTAACCAAACTTGATAGGTTTTTTACGCATATACATTTTTGCAGAATGTCGATTATAATGTCTAATCACCATCTCCTCAATAGATAAGTGGAAGTGAGTTACACCGAATTTTAAAAAGTTTTGTTTCAGAATATCAAAGTACGATCGAGCTTTGAACATTTAATTGTTTTTATCAAGCAGTGTATTGTCTGATAAATGAAGATACTTTTTTATTTCTTTGAATCGTCTTCTCGGCAAACGGAGATTGTTGCCAAGACATATCCATCTGATGAAGTTCGTGGTACCCACTGCTGTGCCCACTATAACGTGCTTTGCTGAATTATATGACCCAGAACATTTTGAGAGAAAAATTCCCCAAAAATTTCTGCACAATTTTGTCATATAATAGAGAAGTATTTCTTTTCAAAACTATTTTCAGATGAACTATTCATGTCAGTGTACTTTATATCATCTCTCGTCAAGTCGGCATTTTTGCATTACTTCCAATGATTGACTTATTGCTTTTGACGTAAGATTTAAATACCACTGCAATGTTTACTTCATTACATGAGATATTATTCAATATAGACAGCTTAGGTTTTTTCACAGCAAGTGGTTCTTCAGAGCAGCTTAGATCAGAGTCGTGACCGTCATTTATATTTGGAGAAAAGAACTCTAGCGTCCCGGTTTTGCCATCTTCTCATTCGAGATTATTTTCTTCCAAATTTTCAGTATTCGTAAGCTCATTAGGCTCGGGTGAAATAATTGTTATTTCTACTTCTTCGCAATCAACATCGTTGCTCTTCAAATCCTCCCAAAATTCAGGGTCATTTAAAATTTCCTCTAATTCGTTGGTAGTGAGTAATTTCCTACTAGAGATATGCTTTCGAGAACTCACGCTAACTTTTTTTCCGATATACTGATATCAGCCAATGTCCTGAAAACACTTTCAGCAAGCGAGCGCCCAGTGTCGGAATGCACCATTTATATAAACCAAATTCAAATAGTAGCACTACTTGAAACACGGGTCTATGAATTTCCAACATTTGTTATGTTAATTTAAAATCGCGTCCCATAAATGGGACAATGGCTAGTATTGGGTAAAGTTTCAATTTATAAAATACTTCACGATACTCTGCTAAGTGAAGTGGCTTAGCATTCTCTGTGACTCTATTCTCTTACTACTTATTAAAACTTCAAGTAAAGAACGTAATCATGTTCCTGTATTAATTCTGTCGCTTGCAATTATGCAACAAGTAGAATCAGTTCAGTTTAATAGAGACATGTAAGTCAAATTATTATTTTATTCATTATTCAGTCTAGAGTAATGACTGCAATCAATCAGTCATTAATTAATTAATTTAGTCATATATGAAGATAAATATTAACTTCAGTTAATGAATAAAAAATAACAAGATAAAGTTAGATTTGATTATTGTATAAACGATATCTATTTAATGACGCAATCTTGAGTAATATCTGTACTGTACATAGAACCCTTTTTATCGAACTGCTTAAAATAAGGCAGTCAACATTGCTAATAATTTTATACGTAACATTATTTATCGAATTTACATTTAATTGAGACATTGTTCTTATATTTAAGGGTCTTAAGGGTCTTATATTTAACAGATCGCAGGTACAACTTCTGACCATTTTTCTCCTAAACAAATATTAGGGGGAAAGATTATTTATTCATAATTACGCCCACATTCGAAAATGTTAATTAAAAAATTCCTTTTGCTCTCTCATCGTTTAAGTTAACGTGTTTTTGAAAATTTTCTGATCCCGAAAGAATTGGAGCTAACAGAGTTTTGTAAAAACGAGTCTAATTCCATGTCGCACCAAAAATAAACGCGACAATATTGAATGGAGAGTTTGAAAAAAGCAGTACAAGCTGCCAAGACAAATATCGCAGTGGTCGACCAAATGAGGTGACTCCAAAAATGGTAAAGAAAATTTATAAAATTGTATTGGATGAGAGTCTACTAAATAGAATATCATTTCGTAATTATTTACAAATAAGGAAAATAGAAAAGCTTTAATGTTTCAGTTCTATGTTGATTAAAGAATAATAGTTTTTTCTTTTATAAAATGAAAGAAGAGTCAAATTGCGTTTTTACTTAATATTACAGATGACATTGGCTTGTCAGAAAAATACATAAAAATAATTACATAACAAATGTACAATCACACTAAAAAATTTTTACTCACCAGACAAAACATAGGTAATCATATATTCCCCAAATGGGCAACAAAATTACAAAATTTACCCACAAACTCCCCCAGTGTGATATGCAGTTAATAATTTTGAGTCTTAATTCGAACATACCAGTTGTAATTAATTACTTGGCAAATTCTGAATAACAATTAATATACCAATCATACTTCGAAATGTTAACCTTTAGTACCCCATTTGTGCCTAACTTCGTGGAGTCACTTGATTATTTTTATCTATTTTTACATGCTACTTTTCTTATTCAATTATTCAAATTTCAAATTCTTGTATTTGTTTAATATTTTTTCTAGGCTGCCACAATTGTGGTCGGTTCTTAAATTACATCTCCCAATCGTTCATAGTTTTACAAATGAAAGGCTAAAGACGTCAAAAATTGATAAAAAAAATTATATGTGTAAAAAATAATCTTAATAACTTACCTTCGGTCAACCAACTGATGAAACGATAAGATATAGAAGTGTATAACATCGAGATAAGAGTTATATTAATACCTTCGCCTTACCTGAAATGAAAAAAATAATGTATTAATACTTTTGACTTTCGTTTAATAAAATTTATCAAAACAACCCTATGGTATGGAAATTGTCAAGTGCTCATTGTGAGCTCCTTACAGTGAGGTATTTGCTCACTGTGAGGTTCTTAGTTAATAAATATTTGGCTAATGGAATATTAGTAAAAAAGTAATCTGACTTAATTACACAGTACACCAATTGCCATGGTACTGCTGTGCTAAATCTGATACGACACGAAATCTTTAATTATTCCGTGTTATACCACCTGGTGCTTTACCAGTGTATATTTGAAGATTGCATAGATATGTCTTTACGTCAGCAGCTGCTCGCCGTTCCGGTCTGGTGCATTTATCGTCAAATTATAAAAATGTTGATATTTCTTCAAATATGTTTCGAGATAGAACTGCAGTAAAAAAATATCTACGTATGGAAGTTTTAGTAGACCATATTTCATGAGTTTTTACCCCACCGCAATGCATCAGCTTTTATAAGAATTCACGAAAAGCTGTCTAATTGCTCTTTTTCAAGAGCATACCAATCCTTTTTATCTTCAAGATATTTTTCATTCCAAACATCATAGTATATCTTACTTTCTTGATTGGTGTAAAGGCATTTGATATTCTTTATTTCTTCTGTTATAAATAAGTTGAAAATATCCAAAGCTGTACATGCATTTTTATTATATGGTGTAATATCCGGCCATATGATATAAAAACTCATTCTTTTCAGCCTTCTACCGCTAACAAATTGTGTACTATTCCATTTCAGAGCAGATTTTGCTGTATATACGAGGACCAGTTGATAAAATTCGGGAATCTGACAACGCTGCTTATTTTGATGATCGACGCATGCCCAATGGTATAGTGCTACATATCAAGATGGCGACGTTTTTGTCTGATTGTCAAAATCTCATTCCGTGTGTACATCGTGGCGGATTAAATTTTGCGAGTCATAGTGAAAATGTTTAACTCAACAGCAGTGCGTGGAATCGCTGGTTTCAAGAGTTTAAATTCGGTCGTACTTCTCTTCAGGATGAACCAAGAGAAGGTCGTCCTGTAACAGTTGATGTTGCAGCAAATATTGATGATGTACGTCGAATGATTGAAGAAGATGTCATGTAACGTATGATGAGATTTCCGACATATGTCGACTGACCCTCGTATCAAACCAATAGAATGTTGACCACTGTGTTCAGTTTCTGTGGGTTCTTCAGCTGATTCCACCTAGAGAAAATATTTCACAGTTATCCTCAGTTTTTGAAACATTTTCTAATAAAGCATCTTGCTTTTTATCATTATTTGATATTTCATCGCTGTAGTCGTCTATCTCGGAGTCCGACGAATCGATATTTTTATTTTCAGCCAAACCCTGCAATTATTTTTCCGTTAATTTGCATTCTTTACTATATTTGTCCATTTTAAAATGAAAACTGCGAAAAAGGTAACTTTAATAACTTTAAGGTAATTTTTAAAAAAGGTAACCTTAATACCCATTCTCCTAAATGCTTTGTAAGTCGACACTCACTCAACGACGATTTGTAGCGTACTGACAGATTATGCAGCATGATTTTTCTAGCAAGTACCTAGTAACTGTGTTGCCAAAATGTATAAATAAAGAAATTATTATAAAATTTGCACGGTTGGGGTCCCAGAAATACTCCGCTTGGGTATTTAAGAGTTAACACCCCGATCGTACAAAGCTGCTACACGTATCGAGTGATTGTAACTAAAGCGGGCCGTTCCAGATTAGGTACATACACTCTTAAACACCACGATCGTACAAAGATGCTAAGCGTATTAATTGACTGAGACCGATCTTATGTTACTGGTTTAATTGACTTAAAGCAGGTTCGAAATTTTATTTATAACTACTACACTGCTTTTTATAGTCTATTGTTTGTAACATAAGTATGCCAACTTGTGCTTCTATGAGATTTGCTCTTGCGTGAGACTTAGGGTTGGGTTAGGAATTCGTTTGTTCTAATTTTTATAATAAAGTACGTAATTTCTTATATGATAAACACAGAAAGGCAATAACAAGTTGAAATAGTTTGGTTTATTGTTCTAGTATTTCTAACTGCAAATATATGACTCGAAGCGCGATTCTAAATACCTGACAATAATGTTGATTCTAAATATAACTCAAAATTTGGCTGACCCACTTCTCTTTTTCCATTTAATAAAAAATAAATCAAATAAAGGGTGAAGAACGAAATAAGATTTTCGTATTTTATTGTATTATTTTTCTTCAGCTAAGAGTACGGTTTTGGAACGAAACTTCTCTTCTATACCAACGGCGTTAAAGTTGACTGTATTAAATAAACCTTGATTGGATAATACGTGGATGAAGGTCAAACCGAGCATTGGCAGATGTAGAACTTTATCGATGCGTTGTTGGCGTAGAATTTTCGTAGATATGCGCGTAGGTGTAGAACTGCATTGAAACGTTGTGATAATAGGCTTTTTGTTGACAGATAATGATGTTTTGGATATAGACTAATAATTTGCGTTGACGGAATGAATTTCACCTTTGGGGAAGGACTTAAACTGACGCCAGTGATGTCCTGGTACTATCGAACGGTCGATGCTTTCTAGGTAACGTCTTCTTATTGAAAATAATCCGAGAATAAGAGAAGAAGAAAGTGATAATTATTTGAGAATCGAAAGATTCAGCAGAAGATGTGTCGTCGGATACTTAACCGGTTTTTTTTTTGTTTCGTAGAAGTTAAATTTTATTTTTGTAGAAATTTATTTTTACTTATTTTATTTTCATAGATTTAGTATTTTGTTTGAATATTTAAATTTTACTATAGCGCTTTAAGATCAGATCAATGCTGGCTGCGATTTCTCGCTGACCAAAAGGAATTTACTAGGTCTTATTTCAGAATTAAAGCTTTGGACTAGAACGATTGGATTCTTGCAGCCATCCAAAGACAACCTTGCAGCTCATTGCGCCTGTGGATCACTGGCCTGGATGACTCCTTTTATGCGAATTTTCTGGGAAAGAAGCTGCTCCTCATGGATTCGTTTAGCTGTGGCTTGCTGCCTAAGCCAACTGGTTTCGATGGCGTCTACCGCAAAAAAGGCGGAGTTTGAAAGAAGCCTCCGCTACAAAATGATTAGGAAGGGTATACTTCCGACCAATCAAAAGTTTCTTACTTCTACGTTAAGAAAATTTTACTATCAAAGTTGCATTATTTTGTTGACGGTTATCGAGTGAAATGCAAGTAGTGATTTCTAAAAGGTGGTTGGTCACACCAGCCGTGGAAATAGTTGCTTGACATGGTCAAAATCTCAAAGTATCGTATAGCAAACGCCTCCTTCAAAAATACGTTAATAATATTCGCCGACAAGGGAACCTTTATTTTAAAATGATAAAAAAAGAAAAGTCGTTGCCCATGTCGGAGACGTAAAAATTCTCGTATATTATACATCAATGAGTGCCGCTGCCCTTTTGCGACCGGCGGCTTTACACAAAGCTTTGACGCGACATATGCCGACTGCTTATGTGTACACTTACTCATTCAACGAAATCTGTTTGAACTTTACTTGTGTATACATTGTCGGAAACTCTGATCTTGGCGGTTTTTTCTGGTTTTATTTTAACAAATTACGATTATATTAGATAATTTAATATTTTTTTCCTTGATTTAATTAATTCATTATTATTAATTGATTGATTAGGCTATATATATATTAGATTATATTTAATTGCATATTATATTTCTTTGATGAATTAGATTAGTCAATTTAGATATATTGTTAGAGGATTTCTCATTTAATTTATGATTTATTAAGGAATTGCTTTTGCGATTATTAATTAATTGAATTAATGTGAGTCTGATATCACTTATTAAGTAAAGGTGGGAGTCATACATTCTAGCGGGATAGGAAGGTAGAAAGAGAAGCAAATCTAAATTGTACACATGCAATAAAGCAGTATAGCAATATATGAAAACGCTTCCTTACCCGATGGTGGTCGCCGGTTGTCATTGCTGCGTACATCTGGCTTGGCTGGTCGTCGGCTCGCTGGGCTGCTGCTGTGGCTGGCTCTTCGCGTTCATGAAACGAACTAAAAGTTTCTATGGAAATATGCGGCATTTATAGGCAATGAGCCTCCACAGATTCTTTTGTCTATTATACGGTCTCTATGGAGCAATTCGCTCGCTAATTGTTTCACACTACGGTCCACTACACATTTCAGTGAGGCCACAGTCATCTCCACATGACAACGAGCGAAGCCGTATTATCAATCAATACTATTTACAGTCCCTACTCTTTATCACGTGGACAATACGTGCTTATTATCATTATACAATTAATGTGTACTGAAGTATGCCTAAAGCATGTGTTTTCATGAAACGTGAGCTACTGATTTGTAAACTCTATCATTTCTGCGTCAATGGTCCTGACACTTTTCTGTCTCTTCATTTTGAAACTTGTTGTCCCACAAGATTCCATTTAGGGTCATGTGCTGTTTTTAATTTATATAAATGATTTCTTTCAGATAAATTTCCATAAGAAGGTTCTCAGCGCTGATAACTCTACGATGCTGGTAACAAAGGCAACACTGGAGCCACTGAATGATCGCAATTGGGACTGTCAGATGCTAAAGAATGGATCGTTTAAAATCGTCTATTTAGAACAAAACTAAGACGTCGAGCATGATACTACAATTAAAATCTCATGTTTCTAAAATCTAATGATTCTGTGAAATTATGTCACTATTGAAAACAAACTAACCTGGACCGATCATGGTACAAAATTTTTCACGGTACTGGAAAAGAATAATTTCGTTCTTTGCATTTTATCTAAACGATATGCCGAGTAATGCACTCAGAATGGTTTATTTTTCACTGTCATGCTTGTATACATCTGAAAGTTACATGATTCACAAACATTTTCGATTTTGAGTTCTTAATTGGGAACCAGGTTTTAGAATACCCAGAGTTTGAAAAGCTGCTTTTCAAAAATTGTGACTGAAGGTTTTTCCTGGACTATAATTGTGGTAGTAAATGTGTGTGTATGTATCTAATTTCTGACAGTATGCTGTTAATTTTGTGATTTATAGACGCGTTTTCCCACAGCCACAATTGCTCTCGACGGATTCATATTCTTTTCGTAATTTCAAGTCAAATTAGACATGTATGTAAAAATCGAAAATTTTACATCTCGGTATACCATAATTGAGCTTTGGATAAGAGAGCAAACTTAATTAGAAATTTTGCACTGATTTGTGCGCTTATAGACAACATTGACTTAAATTTTGTGTACGTGATATTTTTCCCTGCTTTAATTAGCAGCCATATCCTTATTAAATTTTAAATCTCAAAAATAATTGAAAGGTCATGATCTTAAACATTTTAAGAAAATCACTTAGTAATCATTTCTAGAATAGTTTAATTTGATCCTGATGGTAGAGGTTGTTAGTTATTGATACCGGATCTTCTTTAGTTACTTTAGTTTATCAAACTTCTACAAGCCGTAATGCATTTTTCACTAGCATTTATAAAAGCCATGTAGCATTAGAAGCCCAAAACACAAGTGGCAACCTAACTACGATGCAGAAATTATTATTAAACAGGAATAGATATCTATGTTTTACTTAAAAGAATGTATACGTATTCAGTTTATTATTATTCAATTCCTAACACAGCTTCAAAGTGCTATACAAAAAAAATCTATTTCGTACTTTGTAAGTAACCTACAGATCTAAAGCATGACAAATTCAGATGTGTACACATCCTTTAAAAGAATCCTTTAGCTAAAAGTATCCAACGAAATTGCGGAATGTATCACGTATGACTTTTATTTATTTACGTTGTGAATAAAACAACCTTACTCGAAAACTTAAGTGCTTCTCTGCGAAGTAACAGGCTTGAGACTATTTCATGCATTTTTCACAATTGCAAGACTTTATAGCAGCTATTGTATTTGTTTATAGATGAAAGTGTTTTCTTTTTATGAAACAATAATTTCGCTTGGAGAAATAGGGAACGGAGAAATGAACAAAAAAAAAATGAATAGAATTTGAGATTTTGAATTTAAATTTTTATATTTAAAACTTTTCATTTTTATATTTACAAATTTCAAGTAGATAGGTGCAATATTTCGAAAATATTGATGATTAGGAAGTTTTTAAGAATTAATTGCTAGATTCTACTCTGTAGAATCTGCTCCTACATTTATAACTGAGATATATTGGGTGGCAAAGTGGAAAATATTGGGTGACATATTGGGGTAAAAGTGGGTGGCGTGATTACTCGCCGTTCCATCTGCAAACCTGGTCACGGCGTTTTCTGGAATACGCGTAGGATAATTTTCCCTGATTATCTTCAAAAAGGAAAAACAATCAATGCCGAGTATTATTCGAACTAATTAAGCGCTTGAATGATGAAATCAAGAAAAAATTACCGCCGTTGGCGAAAAAGAAAGTTTTGTTTCATCAGGGCAATGCATTAGTCAAGTACACATCCGTTATCGTTATTACACATCCGATGTCAGTTCACAGAATCAATGTATTAGGGCTCGAATTGATTCCTCATGCACACTCTTCGCTAGATTTAGCCTCTCGGATTATTTTCTCTTCCCACATTTGAAAAAGGAGTTTGGTGGTAAAAGAGTTGCCAACAATGAAAAGGTGGAGCTGGCTAATTTCAGGACCTGGACGATTCTCATTATAAATAGGGTACCTTCTACTATTTTCTGGAATACTTCTGGTTATTAGAACGATTCCAATTGCAGCGTCTTATTACCTTTTGTTACATCCTGTTGCCCATACGCATGTAAATGTAGTAACTACTGCAGTAATTATAATATAAAATTTCTGTGCAAAAATTAGAACTAATACGTTTTACTGCGATGTAAAATTTAGTTTTTTGAAAAAAAATCAACACGTTTTGCTTCACTCGTCGAATGCATATACCTATTCGAAACGTTAGGCTGTACAACCTTGTTCCATAAAAGCAAATTTATGTTAGAACGTGTCGGAGTACCTGATATTTACGGCTTTTATATTTACGCTATAATGGGCTACCAGTTGACGGACCGACGCGTGCTGTTCAGTCGTGCACTAGTTTTAATTAAGTTGTTACTTTAATGAATGAGGTGATGAGGAATTTAGAACTACCTGAATTATCAGCAATGGCCCTAGCTTTAGGTAGAAAGTAAAAGAGCAAAGTGAGCTATACACCCAACATGGTCCACGATAAGAGAGAATTTAAAGGAGAATTTGATATTCTTTACAAAGAACTGATCGATGACGAAGTGAAATTTTAGGGTTATTTTTTATGAACAGCGAATGTTTTTTGTTTCTTTACGTGAGACAGTCAAACCGTAACTTAAAAGACAACATATGTGAATTTCAGAAGCCTAAGGAAAAATTGACGGTTTGTATAGGATAAGGTGAAGAGCAATGTCCCTGAATACACGGTCCTCGCCATGATCTGCACGTCGTCTTCGTTTATATTAGTCAGGACGGAACGTCAGCATGACGAGTACGGGAATACAATCGTCAGCTACGGACCCCGTTGAGCACACGTCCCCGGCTCAGGCACATCATGTTGTAACATAAATGCCTCTATTAAAAATCGTTACACAAAACATCAACGTGTCCCGTACGGTAGCTATTTTGCACAAGGTACGTTCTAACATAAATCTGCCTTGAATGCTAAATATATTAAAAATGCTAACATTCTATCGCGAACAGTCGATCGAACAGGTCAATTGACGGAGATATCTTGCTGCTAATTAAGCTGGCCCGATGTCTCACTGCGAGAAGGTGACCCGCTGAGAGGACAGCAGGCGGCAACCATACTAATTAACAGAAGCGTCACGCTGAGCGATAAAGAACAGGCGAAGGAACCGAAAAACTTACCATCTACCTACGATATATAAGCTTATTTATAAGCTAACATAAAGAACGCTTTTAAAACACTAAATTCTAACGAAGGCATATAATAATTTAATTCTTATTTGTTTTCTTTTCTCTTTTATTTCAGCGGCGTGGTCTAGTATCCACCTTAAGAAGCAAGAAGATAGAAGCCAATAATAAGGTAGCTGCCACTGCTGGTGATCGTAGGAATTTCCCTCTAGTGCGGTTCGCTACAGAGTACTATGCCTAAATGGCTAGTGCGCATAGGAAAAATCTCGTCCTTAATTTTCTTAATCACTTTTATTAATCTCTTTTTATATACCAAATTCCTTTTCTCAGTCATAGACTGAAATAAATTCTAAAGACCGAAGCCACCGAATTTTTCCGCTCGACATCACTATGTTAAACAGCACAAACCGTGCACGAGCTTCATATTCTTCATCCTAATACACTGAGGATGGTCCAGTTATATCTATCCGACCAGAGCACCCAAATTAAAATTTCCAGATCCATACAACTTCAAGCTGGCGTACACCAAGTGTCTGTCCCTGCTCCTCTTTTGTACATCATGTACTGCTATGATCTCCAACCCCTAACCATTCCAGATACCCATAGTGCTTTGTATACTGATGACACAGCTTACTGGGCATGCTCGCTAAAAGCGGAAACTGCAAACCGTCACATACAGTTATCTTTACAGAATTTTTCAAAATGGGCCGCAAAAATGGGACATTACCCCTAATCCGAGTAAAACTGAAGCCATCTTCATTTAACATCCGAACCATGTCAAAAACAAACATCAAAACCGCGCCCACATCAGACTCTGGAATGAACCAATTTCGTTAAAAAACGAAATCTGCTATCTAGGTGTCCGGTTTAATTGAACATTTAACTGGAATTCTGACCTAAACTGCAACCTTCCAGGGTACGCAAATGCGTGAACCTGATATACACACTCAGAGGACGTTTTAGAGACACACTCAGAGGACGTCATACAAAAACTTTACATCACACTTACAAAACCTATATTAGGCCACTGATAGACTACAGAGCTGTACTATATTCTACACTTTGTAATAAGCGCACAAACTTACTACCTGTGAACGAGGAATACTTCGAAAATTTCACAGGTCACTTTCAATTTCCGAGTGCCCTACTATATGAACACAGCTCTGCTGAGCCAATCACAAATCGTCTAAAATCCCTACAGTCTAAATATTTGACTCGACGTGATCCAGAAAACAACCCACTAGCCTACCAAAATCTTCGTTCTGATTGGAAAGCCAGACACCACCGTAGCAAACTGCCTCGCAGATCCTTCCCACGTCCCAATTATCCAGCTCCAATTATCCAAAACATGCAGGAACCTCCTGAGGATCTCCAAGGCATCCTTGAATTAATCCCACTGTTCCTAAAATGATCCCTACGCCTATATTATAAAAAAAACCAAACGACAAAAAAATAATAAAAATAAAATTTTTTAAAAAATCGCAAAAGACAAAAAAACAATCACTCTCTTCCACAACATCCTCATTTACTATTTTAGGACAACTAACACCCATTTGCGCAGCCCAGCAAGGACAATTAAATATTCAAGACCACCAGCAAATCAGCTCACCCCACTAAACCAAACTCCCTCATCAGTTCACCATGCTATGGCCAAGGAATGCAGGTTCTCTTGGCTGTAAAGCGAATGCTATAGCGTATATCTTATTTGCAAGCTATCAGCTTACCAGAATTCTAAAAGCATTCCATTCATAACCAGTTCCAGGCTGAAGAGGATGATAAATCCTAAAGCCTCATTCAAACAAACTCTCTAATCTCCCTAAACTATATAAAATCCCAACAGGGAGTGGACACACGTTGGATGCTTGGGCATCCTTCGTCTTCTGAATGTTTCTCCACGTCCTACGTAAAACAAAAAAAAATCTAAGGTTATTGTATTAAATAATGATAATAATTGAATAGATAAATAATTGATAAATTTTAAAAAAATAGACAAGTCATATTAAATGCGCATAGCACTATATTCTCATAAATAATAACAATCTTAATATTCTTTCATATTAAGTTCACAAATAATGTTAAACATAGCAGAAAAACAAAGACACAAGAAATGTAAGCATCTACAGAGTTTCTGTGACTGAATCGACAAATTCATAAATATTAAAGAATGTTTCTGGATGAAAAAAGAAAACACAAAATGCAAAAAGTCCTTTTGCTACGATATCAAAACATGCTAGTATAATTCCTTCGAGGAGACAGAAATATAATGAAAAATTTAATAAAATGCTTCGCATTTACATGTATTAGATTCTCAGCCCTAAAAGAATATCGCTTGTGTTTATTTAAATTTCTACTGTCTAGTATGAACTTCCGCTAAATTTACATATGAACATTCATATATCTAAGTTTATAGAATGTTTTTGCATAACCGGACGCTAATGTTTTGTTAATGCTAAAATAACATACTTTAAGAAGCATAGTCAAATATCAGAAACGGAAATTTTTGTTTTAACATTTCCATAAAAACAGAACAGGAGTATTTACGCACTCTTTGAGTATTTTGCATAATTTACGCAAATAACTGTAAATACTCATATGACCAAAATGTTCTGGTACAATCCAGTTATGTTATTAAAGTAATAACTTGCCTTGAGCGAGGATTAAAAATTGTTACACGTATATAATTAACATTCTATAAAATATAATCATAATGAAGAAAATTAGCATATTGGAAATTCCAGAAAATTATACGAGAAATAATAATCAGCTGGGATGGAAATAGAGATATACAGTGGAATCTCAATATAACGGACCAATGCGGGCGAGGGGATGTCCAATATACCCGAATGCCCGTTATATAAAAATAAATTTTTGGACTTTCTGGTTTCGATGACACTGGTTTGAAAAATGTATCAATTTTTGTTTGGATTTTTGAAGTTTGTTGTTTTTTAATTATTAACTCTCTAAAATTCCAAAAGAGCGTGTAATATAATTGCATTTTACTATCTGCCGAATCATCGATAAATGATATTACATCGTCAAGGTACGATCTGACCATTGATAATTTTATTTCTGGGAATAATGATTCCTCCTTTTCGCTATCTGCGCTTTCATTTTCCCTTTCCTTGATCAAAACTTCATCTGCTATTTCACTTTCTGTCATAATGTGATACCCAGTGTTTCATCATGACCTTCATCTGTTTCTAACCATTCAAGCACATCCTCCTCGGCTACTTGTTATCCAACATTATTGTGTAGAATCCTACAGAAATCAGAAATCTCTACTCCCTCTAAATCAATTTCCTGCATCTTGGTCATCAAACACATTCTCCCAACCACTTCAAGCAGCTGCGAAATTAAAAATCGTTGGATCAGCGTAGCAAAAATGATACGCTGATCCATCGGATGATTAATAGATATGGTGTCTTTTGGCAAAAACATACAATTTAACTTGCCATATTCAGTTCGAAGAATGCTTTCCGAGGGATGTATGGGTGCATTGTCTAATAGCAACAAACACTTTACGACTTCTAATGGTATTGCAAGCTCTCCCTCTTGAAATTTCCTGACTGCAGGTACAAATTCTTTAAAAAACCAGTCTTTGAAAATATTACAAGTAACCCATCCTTTTTTCGCATAGTAATATGACACAGTGACGCGATTCATTATGTTTTTTTAAATCCTCGGTTTTTGAAACTTGCCAGCAATAACAGGGGCCGGTTTATGTGATCCATCGGCACTGGCTCAAAGAAGTACCGAGACTCTATCTTCGCTGGATTTACTTCTAACAGGATCAATCTAGGATCAATCTAGGAGCACACAAGATCAATCTAGGAAGTTAGGTAACCTCATTTAACCAAATTTCCTCATCTGTTGACCGCGCTATGGCCAAGG
>WYDF02286532.1:0-16636 GCA_009867245.2 Adranes taylori
TTTGCTTTTACATAAAAAACATTATAAGTACAGCATATTTACATCCCATGATTGCATCACAACTAAATATCTATTGTGCAATAATCAAATCTAAGTTAACCGTGTTGTTTCTAATATTTAAATGAATTTAATACTTATTTACATTCATTATTAAATTAACGAATTTATTATTAACTTGGCATGATCATTTCTCTAGTTTGAATAGTAAGAATGAATCAACTTGCACGTTTCTAACAGATTCTTCTAATCCCATAAGTCAGGCTACAAAATTGCAACGCGATTCATGAGGTTACGTAAGTAGTTGAAAATTCTAATCGAAAACGGGAAAAATAGTGGCTGAGACTCTTTGGCGTTCAGTCTTATATATATTTGTGAAAAAAAGTTGGTCTGCAGCCGTTGGAAAAAACGTGGGAGTTAAAGCCCCGATTTTAGTGTCTCGCAACAATGAAACACTGTGTATTTTGCCTAACTAGTTAGTACTCGATTTCCTATCCTACTTCAACTTCGAAAAAAGCTTAGAATATTCTCAAAATAGTTAGAATTTTTGCCTTGCCGCGGTATTTCACCGACCCATCGCTCGAATCCCAATCAGCTTTTACCCGAAAACTGGACAGTTGCAAAGTTGAACATCAAGCAATGTCTCATTGATCTATTTATAGACGATATTCCTTATAATGGCAGTGGAATGAATCTTATTGCTTACATTTACCAATACTCTTTCTGTTCGTCTCGTAGCGTTCGAACGAATCGATCCGAGTATACTCGAGAATTGATTCAGCTGCTGAGCTGTATCAATGGTTTCCAAGACAATAAATATCCTTTTTTTACACTTTCTGCTCTATATTAAGTACTTCAACTACTTAAGTGTTGGGTGTTCAGAAAAATAAATTTTGTATTTGCTTTTTTACAAAGAAAAAAAGAAAGTCTTCAGCTTGGTGCCGAAAGGAGTTTAAAACTTCATACACTTAAACTGTTCATGATTCAGTCTAAAATAATTGGTACACTTTTCGTCACTAATCTTTTTAGTACAAGCGAATTCACCATGACATTTTGGGTTCTTTTTACGTAGGCACTTCTCCGTTCTTTCTTTTTTGATAAAATCGTGTAGGTCAGCATATCAGTTTAAAAGTTATCCTCAAAATCTAGTTCGAAAGACAAGTCCAAAATTTTACTTGCTAATTCCATTGTTTTCCAACCACTTGGCAACATACGTTACTATAAACTGCGTACCAACTTAGGCCTGTCCTGTTGGAATCAAGCAGGTTTTCCTGCGCCACCACAGCCACTTTACGCTGTATCACTTCACCTCACCTCACGTCTTCAACTTGCGCTTGACTTAGTATATTCATAAGTAGAAGAGTCTCTTAGACTGTTCGCTGCTAGTTTTATATATCAACAACAAAACAGCAAAGTAGCCTTTTTTATCACAAAGAACCCTTATAAAACCATATCTTTACAATACATTTTAGCTACCAACGGTAAGTGAAATTCAATATAGAAAACATCAGATGGTAATTGATTCAACTTTTGATTGGTATAGACCATTTATTTGTTCATTCGTTAATGCTTCCAACTAACTAACTTTGATATTAAAACTTACCAAAACACCCATAAATGTAAACAAAAATATAAAATATAATATCATGGAAGCATTATGGATTGATCACGCTTTGCTATTAATATAATTATTTATCAAACTGTATTTAAAAAAAAACGTCACTGGTTCGATGTCAACCTACTACCACAAAATTAGCGTAACACATACATAAACTGACTGATGGAAACTTAAAACAAGGCCGTAACAGAAAACATGAATAAAACATTACGATTTTAAGTTAATCTATAATTTGGGTCACAAGACGGTAAAGAATTCTTTACCGTTGAATGTATGAAAGAACAAAGTTAAAGGAATTTTCTTTCGACTTCTTCATCCTGTTTCGGCTTAAATGACTATGTAAAACTGCGTTTCTTTGCATCTCATATTAGAATAGAAATCGAATATATTCTATGATAATAATAATAATAATGATTATACATTTTTTCAATTTTCGTGAGGTGAAATATATATGCAGAACAACTATTTGAATAAAACGACTATAAAAAAATAATAATTAAAATATAAATCGTTTTTTCCCGTTTCTCCAGTTTCGTCCAATGTGCAAATTCAAACATTACCCCCAATTACACAAAATGTATTACTTCGATACCCTTAAGTAAAAATCAATTTGGACATAAGTTAATATAATTTAATACCCTTCAAACCAATATCAAATTACCTTCAGGTATGTTCATAGTAACATTAGCAAATCTTTTAAGGTTCAAAGTCATATAACTAATGTTTTAAGCTTTATAAAAGCGACCTTGATCAAAAAGTTTCAAGAACGACGACCGTGTGATTCTTGCAGTCACGTGATTTTGGTTCTTATTTTTTTGTTAAGTTGTCGGGTCTGTAACTGACATTTCCATCAAATTTTAGTGCCATAGTTTGATATTTGTAAGCGCCACGTCGACTTGCGTACGTCTGCCTCTTCCATACATCTAATGTTTGGCGATTAAAAATTTTTATCGATTTTGCATCAAAGATATTGTATTAAGTTTTGCGTTCAAAACGGATTCAACGGTGCGATGACCTTGGAAATGTTGGAAAAGTGTTTTAGCACCGATATTATATCAAAAACAAACGTTCATATGTGACACGCTTCAGAAGTACTCGTGAGTCCGTCGAAGATGACGAATGCAACGGCAGGCCGGCGAACACATCGATAAAATCAAGTCAATTATGCCAGGAAACTGCAAACTGGTGATGAGGGATCTACCAGAGGACTAGAAGATTGTTTATGGTACCTTTCAAAGATATTTATGTTAAGGATTTGAGTTTAAGATGTGTTGCAGCAAAGCTGGTACCAAAACATTGAATTTCATACAAAAAGGAACCAGGTAGACGTAGCGAAAGTATTCCAGGATGATATTTATGGCTGAAGCTGGCCTAATATATATTTCAAATGCATCACTGCTGAAAGAAGAGAGGTGGTTTTATAAGTATGACACGCAATTCTTGCAACAAGCGAAATGGCGTATATATTATAAGCCAAGACCGAAAAAAGCCACGTCGATTTCAGTCAAAAAGAAACAGATGCTTACAGTTTTCATTGATTACAACGGCTTTGTGCATCATGAATTGTCGCCAAAAGGTCAGAGAGTTAACAAAGTGTATTATTTGGGAGATATGAAGGTATGAGACAAAATCGTAGATGTGCAGGCAAACAACTCGTATATTTTGCAACCACTATTACGCACCGTCGTATGATGCCATCGTTATCCGCACCTTTTTCGCTATGAACGAAACGAATACCGTGCAACAGACAACACATTCGCCCAAATTGTCTGCCTTCCACTCTTTCGTTTGGTCCACTCAAAATATCTAGCCGGGGAACGCTTTCTAGCAGCCAAGAGGAAATAATCGAAAACCCGGAATCGGCTTTGATGAGCATACTGAAAACCGAGTATCAAAAATATTTCGTAGACTGGATCAAGCGCTGACGTAACTGCGCTGTAGTCTAAAGAGGACAATATCGATTTCGATGAATAACTTTGTATTTTTAATTTTCTGAATAATTTGCTGGAACTGTTTGATGTGTAGGAACAAGGTGATATGTGTAGAAAAATGTTAAATTACAATGTAGCTTTTATGAGAAAATTTTAAAATTATACCAATTGTGATGAGTCTGTAAGGTGTACACAAAGAAATAGTTAGTGTTGAGTTAGTGGCATAGTCGCACCTTCCCTGTCCCTTTCAAATAGAAAGAATGGCTTCTACAAGCTTTTTGCCTGACACTAAAATCGTTTTGTACAAACCTCTAGTGAACCCTAAGACAATTGTTCTACCACCATTGTACATGATACAGAGATTTATTAAGATATTTGCAAAGGTCGTTAACAAAACTAAACGGTCATATGAATACTTATGTAAAAAATTTTCAACGCATAAGTATAGATGATTTGAAGCAGTGTTCTACATTCACCTACTGGTCACCTACAGGAGAACTCTAACGCTATTAATGACGAGAAGGAGAATGATTCTACCGGAATATTACTGCAATAGAAAGATAAAACAAAGATAATTTGACAATTTCAATGTTTGTGAATTTTTGGTGCATAATCCAAAGAGATGATCCGTACAAACGACAGACGGATTGCATAAAAAGGAAAGGTTGTTAACTGTTATATTCTTACCATTAATCACATATAATTTTCAGATGGATCAGAACTTCTAGTCAGAACTTCTGACGACTGAAGAAAAAGTGTTTATAGTAGATCCTTATTTCCGGTCATACGGAAGTGGATGGGCTAATGGTCCGAAATTGAAACAACTCTCTGAAAATTATCGACTGTAATTTAGTAAAGCTGCACCTAGTACAAGTGTAATGTTGGGAATTGTTGAGAAATTTCGTCACACTGGTAGTGTGCTTTGTCAGCGCAAGGTGCTTCAGGTCGTCAAAGAACAATTTGTACCAACGCTAATGAAGGACGCGTTCTTGATCGGCGTTCTTGAAGAACGCCTTCTCCACAAATGAGACAAAAACGAACTGCGTTAAAATTATAAATCATTGAAACATCCACACGTCGAATGTTTAAATCTATTGGTGGTTATCCATACCGCATTCAAAATGGACAACGACTAAACGCTGCATACAAGAGAAATTTATTGTGGACGTGTGTTGAGTCTAGTATATAAAGATGCTGATTTCTGGAGAAATATATGGTTTTTAGACGAATGTTATCTACACCTGACTGGCTATATCAATAGACAAATACCTGGCTTCCTTGTATTTGAACGCCCTGATTTTATTGTAGATGAACCAGTTCACAGTGCTCGAGTTCCCATTTGGTGTGCTGTATCCGAGCACGGTATATTTGGCCCTTGTTTTTTGAGGTCTGGGATTAACAACCAGTTATTGTTAATCAACAGCGTTTTAGACAGAATATAATCATGTCTTTTGTGAGAGAGTTAAGAATTTTTTACCGCGTACGAAATTTACACCTGAACAGGCAATGGTTTTAAGAGAATGCCACCACAATCCATGCAGCCAGACGCTCATTAGAACGTCTAGGTGAGCATTTTGGAAATGGAATAATTTGTCGCGGAACGGAATTGAATTACCCTTCACATTCACCTGTTCTGATACCACATGATGCATACATTTGCTGTATGACGAAGAGTCAGTATGTGGTCAGTGAGTCATGTGAGTCAGTGAGTCATTTGCGGTATGACGAGAATTTGCCAGATGCCAGACTGACATATGGCAAATTCTCATCTGGCATTATCGAAGCTGATTTAAGTACTTTAAACAAGGCTTTTTAAAAGACATTTAAAGACTTTGATAAAACCTGTACAACCTGTATTACTTTTAAATGATGAAAAATTATACTCTTCAGTCGACGTTTCGATTAATATTTTCAAAATGGAGTTAATTTAAATATATTATTCTGTTGAGTTTTATTTTTCATCATTTATTGGACGTGATCACAAAAACACTATTACTTTAAACTCGTAGATTGATACTTTCTTCAATTTTGCCTTTACAACATCTAGAGGATTATTTTTTCGGTTCTAGCTAAGTGTTCACCAAATTTGTTCTTCTCTCTTGAAGCTCAAGTGCTAAAGATACACTACTATAGAAATTGTCTCAGTAAATAGTTCGCCCACTGTCAAATAAAATTCCTGACAACTCCAGAACAGTACTAATGGCATCTGATATCTAAATATTTTTTGTATTTCAGTGGCAATTGAAATAGTTTTGTCTTTGTCACAACATATCGTATATAAATTTATTCCGAATTTCTGCCGTTCATTAGAAAGATATTCCTCGAAGCTTAGATGTTCCCGAAAAGGGATTTGTGTCTCATCAACAGAAATATCGTTATCAGGTACATAAGCGTATTAGAAACGTTCCTCCAGTATATTTATAAAGGACATGATCTTGAAAAGCTGATAATGTTCTAAGGATTGGAGTTCTCACAGAAATATCAAGTTCTCACTACAATTTCGGATCTCTTCCGTGATAAAATAGAGTCTGTACATATCACTCTCTGACCAATAATTTCTGACTGGAGGTAACCCTTTCATAATGTTGCTAACGAAAAAACATGTATTTCTTCATATGGAGTATCATACCAACTTCGTATAGGATTGTGAGGTTTAATATTAGCTTGAGACTTCATTTGTTGGGCATATCTGTTTGTTTTGGTCACCATATAGTTTGTTATGTCATCTATTAAATTTTTTTTTATAGAAATCCATCTCTTGTTTCTCGTCAGTTATGGCATGCTTTATTTCACTAAAATCAAATTTCTGTAGCCTAGTTTGTGCCATTTAGTAGAAAGGTATTGCTCGAAGCTTAGATGTTCCCAAAAAGGAACTTGTGTCTCATCAAGACAAAATACCTTAATCGGGTACATACGCGTATTCGAAACGTTCCACAAGTATATTTATCAAGGGCGTGATCTTGTACATATGTACTCTATCGTATGGAGTATCATATCAACTTCTTTATAGGAGTGTTACATTGAGTATTAGCTAGAGACTTCATACATTGGACATGTCTGTTTGTTTCGGTCACCATGTTGTTTATTAGGTCATCTGTTCTAAATAAAAAATTTATAGAAATCCACCTCTTCTTTTTCTTAGTATTTCTTCAGTTACAGTCTGCTTTGTTTCGCGAAAATCAAATATCTTTAGCCTAGATAACATAAACCTATCCCAAGTAAGTGCGTCTGTTCCAATGACCAATCGACAGTTGCGTCAGTTATATAATGATTTTTAAACCTGATATATAACCTTTCACCCATTAATAAATTTATTATGTTGTGAAGTAATATAGCTTGACAGTTTATCAAGAGCTATGTAGTGATAAGTATGTCAAATGAATTTCAGTGGGATAAACTTTATTTTGAAAGCAGAAATGAATCCAGACATGATACGTGACTATACCATATATATATGTATATATATATATATATATCGACTATATATATATATATATATATATATATATATTTATATATATCGAAAGTACAAAACTACATGAGGGCTTGACCAAGGCAAAAACATAGCTACAACTGACCAGAATTTATTAAAATAATTACAGGATACGAAGTATGCTACTTTCAGAATAACCCTAAATCCGAGCTTCAAGAAGCTGAAAGAACTTCATAAATTTACAGCAAACAATACTCGAAGCAATGCTCATCACACTTATTAATAGGAAACGAAATTGTGCACAAAAATTTGATGCACCTGATCAAAGAGCTAATAGTAAATATTTGTCTTCATGTTTAACACGTTAAGCTTCTTTTGTATCCGCTTGGATAAAATGGCTTTGACCATTTAGGCGACCTGTATCCTAACGGATACAATGGCATAATTAGACTTAAGGATGAGTGCATTTTAAATGATACAATGCGTGCATACAAATGCAAGGCCCATTAGTCCAAAATCTGTCTTTTTCCCAAATTTTTTTGTCACGTAGTATATAAGGGGCTCTTTGTGAAACTAGAAAATTAATTATTTATTATATAACTAAAATTTAGCTTTTGTTGGCGTAGTTCTTGTTAGCAATTCTACTGCTAACTCCCGATGCCATTTGATTCCTTTCTGTATCCTTGTGGAATATGCTTTAAGATGTTTACAAAGATCTATGAAGGAGTTGCTTTATTGTAATCTAAAATTATTGTTGGTTTGAATCATAGCCTAAAGTACCCTCGTACTAGATGGGGTACTAGACTTAGAGTACACCTGAGTCTCTTTCTATGTGCATCTTTTTAATGCGATTGTGGAGTTATGCGATTCATATTTTGTCTGAGTATTTTTGTGGGCGACTTTCTATCCGATAAAGAAATTCATATTTGACTTAAAACCAGGACTTTCCCGTTTTATATATACACACATTAAATTGTATTGGATTATAAGTATTGCAAATCTGCTCGAACATTATAAGTTGTTGTCTGTGCATGCCACATGTATTCTCAATTTTCATTCGTCCGTTAACAACTTGCATATATATATATATATATATATATATATATATATATATGCAATTATTTTAAACTTTTTGCATATATATTATTTATTATTTTAAACTTTTTGTTTACGAGAAGTATCAAGAATACCAAATTATCATGCTATTCAAGAGATAATTTATTAGAAGAAATTAAACGAGTGCTAATAATAATCTGGGCTGAAGAACTATGTGCAGGAAGATTTTTTGCTTCAGCGGTTATTTAATTCAACAAAACTTTTATTAACAAAATCTCTTAACTTTTATTAACAAATGAAAGAATAAGAACCATCTACTTTGATTTTTCGGAATGATAGGGAATTTCCGCTGGAAATGGATGGTCAACCGGGTTTTTAAAACCCGGAATCAGTGCCATCCATATCGGCCATTGGCTACTCAGGCTGATAGGGAACAACGTGATAATATGACATTTAGCTTTGTGTCAAACGAGACAGATTTACTGATTGCATCTTCTAAATGCAATCAGAAAATCAGGACTCACCTAAACAATAATATTCTCGAATCGTCATTGTCCTTTTCTGCTTTCTATTCAATCTAAACATTTCTCAGATATTTGAAAATTTTTTTAGTCGAACTTTATTTCTTTACTTTTTTTGTGCGCAAACAATTCATCTTCGGCCCTATTTGGAAGAAAACTAGATGTAGAAGGCTTTTATAATGACTGGTCAAGTTTGCCAACTTCTCTTGTACAATCGATATAGTTCTCAAAAACAAAAAAATATATATTTACCTAGTAAAAAATAACATAACATACAAATAGTAAACTTACCGAAAGAAGCATTCGAATAAGTATTTAAATGTTCTTGTTTACATCCTTTTTCTGGTTTATGGCAAATTGATAAAGAATTTCTCTCGATAGATATATCCTCATCTCTCTGACTTATCTTCTATAGAGTGTAACGTGGGGATTTGTCCACGTTGTTTAGGTTGATGTAAAAGGATTGGGCATTGAGTACTCACAAATAAGGTGAACACATTGAAATATAAGGTGAACACACTATAAAAGGGTTAGCATTGTAAATACGATTTTAGATAAGGGGCCATTCATTAGGTAACTTACTATAGATCTATTTTATGATCAAATTACGAAGATAAATATTTGTTATTGATTATATCCTATGCTAATTAATTACATCTTAAACAAATCAATTGTACATAGAAGCTATGCATGGGAACAAAGTCCATTGACCGATGTCACACAAGTGTTATAGAAAATATTCTAGAATGCGCTAATGAGATACAAATTAAACATGACTAAAAGTATGCATATTGATATGTGGAAGCGGACCTGAGGTTTATAAAAACGATTCACCCGCAGCAGTAAGGGATACTAATTTTGGGCGTCCGCCGAAGGCCGTAATGTCCAACTAAGTAGCGAAATTATAATACGAAATAAAATAATATTAGATTAATAATTAAATAAAAAATAAAGTCATGTCTAATTAAAGTGTGATCATAAATTTATTAAGTATTTTATTATGCACTATTCTAATGTAGCACGGTACTTAGCATTAATATTTTTGGGAATAATTCAGATAAATTAACTTGAGTATATTTTTGAAGAATAAAGTAAAGTCGAGTGTAATTAGAATCAAGTTTGTTGATCAAGGTAGAGCCAAAGGAAATACAAATGAATAATTAAGATAGTGGTGCGGTATAATAATCACTAAATAGTTTGTGTACACCCACAAAACCTGTAAGTACCTAGTTTAACACTTCTTTGATGTAACTAAACAAATCATAAAGTCAGTTTTGTTCCAGTGTTGATTTGTTTTATGAATTGGAAAGCATTGATTACTTTATTTTACGTATTGGAATGAATGAGCATGTACTGGATTGCATGTAAACATTTATGAACAGTAAAATTTAATTAAGTTTAATTACTGTTTAATTTCTGCTGCCTGAATTTTTAAGAGTTATGACTGTCGTCAAGGATTGAAGTTACCAGAAATTACTCAACGTAAGACACAATTAAATCTAAACGGAACGTCCAATTTAGTGATGGTCCGCCCTACTGTTTTATTCTAAATTAAGTGAGCTTATATTTCCGCATAAATTTCTCAATTAATAACTTTACTAGAAGTAGCTAAACTAGAATAATATCTTATAAAATAACGAAGGAGCTCAGGTCCTTATAATTGTGAGCATGGGATTTCTACGCTAATCCATATAAAAGTCCCCTCTCACACATATCACGTCGGAGAGAACAACCCTTCGCCCTAAAAATATAGTGACAATATTCGAGACGGTTCCTTCTCATCCCAGAAGCCTATCTTGTCTAACATTCTTCTAAATGATCTTGTTCCTCTTCATGTGACATAATTTTCCCTAATTATGCAAACACAGTTTGAGTCATTTTGAAAATGGCATGTAATATATAATCAAATAGTATGCGTCTAACAAAATCAGGAATTAATGTGTTTTATTATTGTATCTAAATTGATACAAGTGGGTAAAAAACTTAAATTTTTGCAAATAGATTATTTGTATCCATTTGAACATAAGAACTTTTTTACAAAAGAACAAAATTTTACACATAAGTTATAAATTTAGAAACCTTTTTCTGGATCTTCCCTAATTTCGCAACACGGCCCTCAAAATATTATTTTTAATTTAACATGATGGCGCTTAAATAATTTGGCTATTGTAACCAGAAAATTTATCAGTGTTTTACCCTACATATGGTCTCTGTGTTGAATCATCCACCATATTGTAAAGAGGCAAATTATCCCTGTTCCAATTTAGTTTCATGATAGAAAGATTGAGAACTTACAAATCAAGTAAATAATTCTCATAAATTAAGTAAATTATTCAGATGAATAGCTTTTGCGAAATGTTAATGCTATCAAAGCATGTTGTATATTTAATACACAAGTTAGTAGAAGGGCAAATGCTAGTTAACACGTAGAGTTTTATTTAAACTTCTATTCATTGAGTAAAGAATAGTTTAAAAACATTGAAGATAACATTTTACTTTAATTAGAATTTCAGTATAGAAATGTATGCTTCCGTCGGACAAAAACAAAGCGATGACGTACATTATACAAATATGTATAGCAGAGACGGGACACTGCTAACTGTTCTTAAGCAATCGATAACACAGCCCGTTATTTCAATCCAAATGTGGCTAAATCAGTTTAATTAGTTATAGATCCATAATAGGTGTATGTAAAGTATGTAAAGTTTGTATATTTGATTTCAGTTTAAATAATCATGGCCGAAAATGATTAGTACGATAGTGGAATAGGTACCTAGTAAGATACATTAAATTAATGCAATTTATCATGACAAGAGGAAATGTAGTTAGAGATTTCAACAAAACCAAAGATATTTGCAGTTACAACGCAAAATAAGTTAACGATGTGAGGAAGGTAGTAGATAGTATTTGACAATAAATTAAATCGAAATAAATTACAGTATTAGAAAACAAGTTTATTTATAGAGGTAAATTAAATTAATTTTAATTAAGTAACAACACACTGTGAGTGAATATAAGAATAATTATAATTTAAGGTTTTGATGATACTGCAACAAAAATCGTAAGTAAATAGTTATACATTTATTTATACATTTATTTGAATTTTATGATTTATAGACGCTATTTTGATTATCTTATTTCCAAGTAGCAGTTGAACATGCTTACCATGTTAGTTTCTTTTGTGTGGCGCTAGTTATTTAAATAAACAAATATTTAATTTAATTGCATTTATGTATTTCCTAAATCGTATACAATATAATTGCTAGCTTCAGTCAAATCTTTTATTGAAACATCATTGTCTAAGATAGACAAGTCGTCGTTGTTAGTGATGCGCAGAGCTAGTTAAATTTATGTTGGTCTGGTAGAATTAAATCGGTAATGTTCTCGTAACCTTACCAGTGGCAAACACTTCTGTATTATTTATTCAGTGGTGACAGACTAGTGGATTATAAATACACATATTCTGACCCGATAAAAACAGTAACTTTATTAGTAATAGATAAATTCAAGTAAGCATTAAAGCGAATTGCATCTATTTAAGTACTGTACAAACCAGTACTTATAAGATAAAAACGGATCACTACGTTATCCTATATATAAGATTTCCCTCTTAGCAAGTTCACGTTGGGGAGCAACAGTCACTCCTTAAAATAATGTGACAGAAGTCACCTGACATTGCTCCATCCGCCTCTGATTTATTTTATAAACTGCAAATAAAGTTAAATAGACGTTTTTCGATTACATTTTGAATATTTAAATTGCATGAATAAGTAGATTGGAACCTATGCCATAAATTATACTGAAACATTCATTTGGATCGCTTCTAATTCTCTGTGACAAATGCACTCGAACTAGAGGACAAAATTTGAATAAACAAATTATTCCCAGTTAAATATTGTGTTCAAATAACTTTTTTGAACTCCATTGGTTAAGCATTATTTTCGCTTTTACACTTTCGCTGTTGAACAGTATAATTCAATATTTTCTATCATGTGAAGCGTATCCTAGCGTTATACGGCAGTCCACTAGTAAAACATTCATGGAAACAGTGATCACATAAGTGCCAATGTGAAAGCAGCTGCACATAATTCTCGATTAAGATTTGCATTTGAAATGAGAATTCACTGTGTTTAAGGAAGTAAAAGCACAAACACAGTATAAAACAGTATAAAAAACATAACCGAAAAGAAAAAGAAAGAAAAAACAACACCCAACCAGGAAATGGCTTGTGTGATGAATGGATTTTAATTATTTCATACAAAAGCCGAAAGAAATGCTTTAGCGGGTGGAATGTTGTTCCTAGTTGAGACTGCTTACGTTTAATTTTGTTTTTCTTTTCGTTTGTATATACTGAAATGGAAAGTAGACAGGCTCCTCTTCTCTTTCACCCGAAACCGGAAATTATTTACATTTTTTGCACCTCATTAAAAATGTCTCTTGAAATGGCTTGCTGCAAAAACGGATTGCTCTACTTTAAATATATAGCTTTCGCTTTATGAAATTAGTTTGCCGTTAGATGGTATTCAATTTAAATTAAATCTTCAAAAATAATTATCTCGAATGACTCAAAGAGGAACGGAGGAGATTTTTTTTAGTATTGCAAAAAATATTACAAAACTATTGATTTTGAAATTGTGGACTTAAATGGACACATGTTTTGTTGGTTTATTAAGTTTCCATTGCCTCAGCAGTCATGTTGGATACTGAAACGTTAACTAAATGGTGTTTGTGTACACTACTTGTATGCGCGCGGAATATTGGCAATAACTTTGTATCTCCTTATTTCACACTTTTTTTTTATTAATCTTGATGTTTTTCTTTCTAATGTGGTCATAAGTTAACGTTATTGTATCACGTACAAAATATTAAACATCAATAGTTACGGTCATGCCAAAGGACTACGATATTACATGGGCCATAACTTCTGGACTGCACGCAGGGCAAACCGCTTAGAATATTGCGGACTTCAGTAACATCCCTTTACCTACAGGGATGTAAGTAAAGGGCTTTACCTACCATCCCTTTACCCTTTACCAACATGGAAAAATCGTGACGTAAATAAGAACCGCACAAGTCAGATATCGTACATAAATCCAAGAAATCATCAATGAAGATCAAGGAAAGTCGGTTCGAAAGATTATTACTGAAGATATCACACACAAATTATTTGTTCTTAGAATAAGTCAGTTTATGATGATGCAGACAAAGAAAAGACGACGCTTTGAGGGAGCAAAGAAATTACTAAGAAGAGATAAAAATGCTCTGATTTTCTTCTCTGATGAAAAGAAATTTCAGCAGTACCAGAATGTCAACAGAAAAACAAGAAGTGGATTTGTGCAAATTCAAATAAAGTCACAGTAGTCATGAAAAGAAACGTTTCTGATACAGTTATGGTGATTAGTATTGTCAGCAATGTAGGAGATATCAGATGCCAAGTTTTTCACACATGGTTTGAAGGTCACTGCTGACGTTTACCAAGACGTTTTGAGACAAGTAGTTGTGTCATGGATGAAGCAAAACGCACATAGGAGACACTTTATTTGTCAAAAAATTGTGCTTTTCTATAAGATTCTTTAAAGGCGGTCCCCTCTTATTAGAATTGAAGACATAACTAATCGAGAAAAGTTATAAATGTAAATGCCAGAAAAGAAAAACAAGAAGTAAAGATAAAGAAATCATAACAGTTAGCATAAAACTAAGAGTGTGTTATTTTGTGTGTACCATGTTTCTTACGGCCAATTTACACAGTGCGAGTAGATTTCCTTGCGAGTAGACAGTTGCTGTTAAGCTTTCTTACAAGTTGCTGCCTGCACTCGGCTGTTTACACGAACATTGAAAATGCCATTTGCTGGCGCGACACAAAATGAGAAGAACAGAAAACAGTACTTTCAACATCATTTTCTTCATCGGAGCTACAAAATATTATAGTACGGGCTGTGATAAAATCGTTGACTACAGCAATATGTGTTGAAATGGAAAAAGCTGTTGAAAAGAAAAGGAAAAAGAGAAGCGTTATGATTAGAAGTTCAGAAGTTCAAATTGTCAGAGTTTGAAAAGTTTCCATTTAATTTCCTGTTTTTGTAATTAGGGTCAAAATTGTTCAACAAGTTTTCCGGTTCTTTAAACAATTCCATATATTTTAGATTGCCTTGGAAGGATCTACTTTCCGTCATATTGATAAATAAACTACACGTTAGCATAAAAGCTTAAAAAAGCATAATACAGCACTGTTGGGAGCCGACTTGAACACTGGTCTGTCAGTCACTAGCTTCTTCAATTCACACAGTACGAATCGTGAGCGAGTTACTGTCGCATAATGCGGTAGGAGTGGACAGTGAAAACACAAAATCTTGTAGTAGCTCAGACGCCAAGTGTTGTACTATCCGCCTTGACAATAACTCGCATGCTACGTTTACACAATGACAATAGCTGTCCTGCAGCTACTGTTTACGCGAACTCGAACGCTAGTTTGCACTGTCTAAACCAGCCATTAGATAATTGCATGGGATACTAAGATTTTAATTGTAGATTAATTGAAGGTGCTTTTATATCTGATTATATTCAGGCTGACTGTACATTACTTTGAGCAAATCATTCTTAAGGCCGCGATAATCGTTTGCTAACCACGAAAAGATATACTTGGTCGTTGTTATTGCAACTTATAACTAAGACTATCGCGAAATTCTCGCTGCAGAAATGAAAACCTCTTCAAAACTGTATCTCCTCGACATTAGATTGTGTGAATTTATTATTGGCGAATTTAGGCGGCAATAAACTTGTTATGTATCATAAGTAGTGGTGGTGGTGGTGGGAAATCTTTGTGACCAAAAGCTCGAGGAACAACAAATTGAAGCCGTATTCTGCTAAAATTTAAAAACTAGCAATCAATAAGTGAGCAAAGGCTATTATAACTTTTAACCACATAAAGAAGAAGATCGTACCGACTTACTGAAACCAGTGAAATCACTAAAAATTGTTGGACGCAACAAACAACAATTTTTGTTGAAGTTCACAAAAAAAGAATAATCGGAAACAATAATAGACAGAATCTCCAAAATTGCTATGAAAGTATATATAAAAAAATGCACCTAGCTAACTGCACGTGTGCGAAAGTCATAAATACTCTCAATGCTTGACATTAATGGTTTCTCTTTCTTCTATAAACACCTGCGAAGATGCGGGAGTGTATCTGACTGTTAATTTTAGCATGATTTGTTTTCAATTAAATTAGACTCTATATATTAATGCATTGATGTGTGAAGAACAAACTTTCTACCCCTTTTTAAGCATATTGCGCACACGCAAGAGTGAGAGTTGCCATAGTTAAAGCTTATATGGAGAAGCAGTGCAGAAAGCTAATATATA
The DNA here is from genome assembly GCA_009867245.2 of Adranes taylori. Classification (NCBI taxonomy): domain Eukaryota; kingdom Metazoa; phylum Arthropoda; class Insecta; order Coleoptera; family Staphylinidae; genus Adranes; species Adranes taylori. The sequence goes on from WYDF02286532.1 coordinate 15,922, forward strand.
TTTATATATACGTATATAGTATGTGTTATAAATACATTAAATTAAATAAAACATTCATTGTTAAATAAAACGTTCATTCTCCCATTGTCAAACACATAATAGTCTGTCGTTTGTTGACATTCATACATGCCACATGTCTACGATACCACTCGATATTCGTGTAGTCAGTCACCAATCAGGATTATTTGAGACGTGCTGCAATAACGAGAGTGCGCGCACGGAGGAGAGAGATTTAAAACCGTTTTTAGAATGCCTGGACATAGAAAATTGACGGTTCGGAGTGAGATATAAAGATGAAGGAATATATATTCGTGTGAAAACAAAATGATAATAGACCAAATGCAAATTTAAATAGTGTAAACAATATACAAAATGCTGTGTGATGCGGTGCCATCTAGTGGCGAGTTACAACAATGTGGATAGCACAAAAATATTCCTTGTACTCAAATACCTTGTACTCAAATATAAATTTTCATGGCGACCGGTCGAACGGTGTAGAAGTTGATGTATGCCAGCGTATTAATTTAATATAAATTATATTGTATATATATAAATATTTATATATATCAATTAAATTTAATAGTTAACATAAATATTTATATATGCATTTATTTAATTTAATAAGAAATAAAAAATAATAAGGATATTTCTTTTGATTTTTCAAAATTTAATTGTTGAGATAAAATTTTATTTATTCACACAGTCACACACTGTC
>WYDF02286543.1:0-16635 GCA_009867245.2 Adranes taylori
CGATTCGTTTTGTTACTACTTTCATGAACAGCTTGTACAATTGACATAGCAAACTTATGGGTCGGTAATTTTCTAGCCTCGTTATGTCTCCTTTTTTGTGCATTAGTATGATGACTGCATTTTCCCAAGTTTTTGGGATTTATTCTTGCTCTAGGCATTTAATGAAAAGAGCTGTTATTGCACTTAACAATGTTTCACCACCTTGTTTAATGGCCTCAATTGGAATGTCATAATCACCAGGCGCTTTTTTGTTTTTCATTGCGTTCAAAGCAGCTTTCACTTCTTTTTCAGTTACATCAGATAATTCCTCGGATCCAACATTCATAATGATTGGTCTAGGATCATTCCTTTCTGTAGGTGATTTCGGTCGCTTCTATCTAAACAAGGCTTCGTAAAACTCTCTTGCGATATCTAAGATCTTGTTTCTGTCCTTTTGTACAGCACCTGTCGTATCTTTTAACTTGAAGATGAGTTTTTTTGCATTTGCATCTTAATAATGTACACGCAGATAATAATTGTTCAGTATGAATTTTTATGCAATGGCTATCTATTAATTAATGTAGCAAATCGTACAGTAGAACTGACATAAAGTGACGCATTTTTACACATGACGTTTACTCAAGTTTTTTTATTGGCTCCTATATCTCACAACTTTGATTGTGACATATGGGACCCATACGAAAGCGATTAGACACTACTAATACAGTGAATGAATGAAGTGCATAGGTACCTAAAATAAACTAGTTCTTTGAATCAAGAGGATATACTGTACATGTTGAAAGATTTTCTTTCCTCTTTCTATTCGGCCCGAAGGGAAAAACCAACCACATTTAAAAGACGGAAAACATACGAGGTGACATATTCTCTACATTCATCTGATATATAAGAGGTAATGTGTAGATAGTAGTGCATGACATGAAGAGTCATTTCAAGATGAGACGCAGCCCTCAAAGTGCCATTTATCTAAGATGTACATACGTGGTTATGAATAGAATGTATTTTACTTCAGATATGCACCTCTTTCAAATTAATGTTTGTGACTTTGATGACCTAATATCATTTTTAAATGAAATCTAAGTTCTAAAGATATTTTGGTGTAACATAACATTTTCATTAGTTTACTTGATCCAAATTTTAGCTACGCCTTTGGAAGAATTTATGTATGTGTTGTTAGGTGCGATTTCGAAATGTCTCGCTCCAAGTTGTATTTGTCGCTTTATAAAGTAAAGGAAATGAGAATTACTGATTGATATATTTGGCAATTCGTTTCAATTTCTTGCAGCTCCAACTATGCGGAATTTCCTTCGGAACATGTATGTTCCAATATCTAAACATCATTTTATATAAACGTACGGAATGAAGGGATGCTATTTATTCCCTATCTGGCATTCAATAAGATTATTCTCTTATTGCGAGATACGATTGGAACATATGGAAAATCTGTTTATAGATTTCCTAGATAAGTAAATGATAAATATAAAACATTTGTCTATAATTTAACAACGATGAAATACGCAAATGTACATCTTTTCTCTGTTGTAAATATACAGTCGAACTTGGATAAGTGGAACCTGCATAAGTAGAAATCCTCTTTTAGTTGAACAAAAGTGCCGGTTCCGACTACAAGAAGCACTAAAACCTAGTTAAGCGGAATATTTTTACCCGTTTAAGAGGAACCGAAAATTTCTCGCCTGCACCTTTGTACGTGGAATATTAGAGGCCATTACCTCTACACGTGAAACCGCCTGTCATCGCACGACACGATTTGTAGGCAGGGCGTTTTCTTTTTTCACCCTGTCTCAGCTTTTTCCTCCTAAATCAGCCATCACTTCAGTTTAGTCATACATCGTCATCGGACTCATCGTTCTTTTATGTTTGTTGTGATATCCTTGTTATTCGTTGGACACGAATCGCGCACTTTGGTGATACTGTCTTTTTGTGGACATTTTGGTAACTGGAGAAAGTATTCAATTGAGAGAAATTCAAGGACTGGTTCAAATGCATAAAAGGAAGCTAACTAACCTCACCGCGAGTGACAACTTGCCCATTTTTAAATTAATTGACGAGGGTAAATCCCGGGATGAAGTAAGCAAAAGGTCCAGGGTTCCCAAATTTACACTCCCAAATCTACACTCTCGAGAATCATTTCCAACCGTGAAAAGATAGAATCTGTGTACCAAGATGGACGAGGTAAAGTAAAGATGTTTTGGAATCCAGAGTTTCCAGAAATTGAAAGTAGTGTATTGAAGTGTGTAAAATTGTGTAATGGGTGAAATATTCCTGTGAGCGGTACATTAATTAAAGGAAAGGTGCATGGCTTTATGATTGACTCTTCTATTGGGTGCTAACAAGATAGTTCGGAAAAACTACCGCTTTTAGGGATTGAAAAATCAAAACGTCCCAGGTCTTTTAAGAATGTGAAAACGCTGCCTGTTGATTATAAGAACAGTAGCAAATCATGAAATACACGCGAATTTTTCTCCGATTGGATGAAGGCCTTCAACTCCCGAATGAACTTACAAAGCCGTAAAATAGCACTGGTGATTGATTACTGCACGGCCCACCAAGAATTGTCAGACCCAGATTTCGTGATAATCGTAAAGAAATTGTCTGTTATGTTCTCCACTGCATTAACGAAACTGGAAAGCCTTCTGACATGTCCTTTCTTCAGACAATGACATTCGCACAAAAAACTTGCCACAGTGTATCAGCTCAAATTATTTCAAATTGCTTTCTCAAGTCCGATTTCACCCAACTTCAGTTAGCTGTGCATGCTAGGATCAAACTACTTCGAAGGGCTGTTCCATAGCAGCAATGTAGAATGGGAGGAAATCGTGAGAAGTACCAAAGGAGAACGTGAGTGTCGACGACTAGGTCTTAACAAGTGGAGCAATCATCGAACAAGACATCGTCGAATCACTACAAAACTTGGCCGTTGGTGGGAATGAGAATTACGAGGACAGGACGCCTGGCCCTATAGTCATTAAAGCGATTGATACTCTTCAACTCTTCTTCCAAAACCACGAATGCGACAGATAACTGTTCGACACGATTTAAGATTTGGAGAAAGGTGCTTATGAGCTCACGTAGAGATTAAGAGATTATGTTTTATCTGATAGACAGACAAAACTTTCGGATCTTTTTAAGCTTTAATTAGTCGCCTGTCAATTTTTCCCTACTTTATGCGTTTCACATACATATATGATATTATATTTTGCACGATTCATTGTTCAGGTCTCTAATAAAACATTTTTTCATTTGACTATAAAAATGTCATCTCCTTTTTCGCCTTTACCTCTTTAAGTGAAACCAGATCAGGCCATCACCTGGTGAGTGGAAAACCGTTCATGTGGAATACCTGGACAAGTGGAAGTAAAAAGGCAGTCCCTGGAAGTTCCACTTATCCAAGTTCGACTGTAAATATTTTTTCTAGATTCTTTGAGAATAGATCAGATCTATTTTTAGTCATACCCAGATCTAGAAGAAATATTTATGTGCAATTACAAGATATGAAATAATTCAAGGAAATATGTACCGTTGTATAAGAAAAATATACATGTAAACTTGAAGTGCAAACAATATCTATTGCTTTTCATTTCAAGCTTATGTATATATTTTACTTATACAAATGTACATCTTTTGTCCCATTATTTAATATCTTGAGTTATTTCATATAATGAGATCAGATCTATTTGTAGTCATACCCAGATTGGTCAGCAATATATAAGCTAGTTACTAGTCGCTCGACTATTATTATATAATAGTGTAATTCAGTTAAATTACATTTAAACAAATTAAATTCTTTAAATTTTATTATAATTTCGCAATAAAAGTTTTAAAAATACTATTACTCAGCCACGGAATTATAATTGCAGTTTTCATAATTTATAAAATACTTTATGAACTAAGCTCCGTAGACCTCGAAAATTCCCCGAAAAATCAGACCAGCAATGACACGGCAATTGCCGGTCGTCTACTACTTCCCAAAATTATAATGTGAACCCGTCACTGTTAGTAACATTGTGAAGGACACTGGAAACATAGCGGGGACACTGAAAGTGCAGCGGGTACACTGGAAGTTCATGCAGCGGAGGCACTGGAAATCCACAAGTGGACGAACACTAGAAGTGGACGAGGGGCATTGATAATACAGTGGTGACACTGGTAGTGCAGGATGGAGACACTAATAGTGCAAGGAGACACTGAAATGCAGGGTGACACTGGACGTGCAGCGGGGCACTTGAAATGCATGGGTTATCGGATAGGTGCAGGAAAGGGACACTAGGTACACGTTTTCAGCGCCATCTTCCATTTCAATGTAAAGGCACGGACTAGTTAAGTTAGATCCCAGAAATGACTTAGGTACGTCATCGTAACGTTTAAAACGAGTTAAGACAAGGTCTTGGCGGCTGATAATCGGACCTCTTGAACTACTGTCAAATGACACGTGGCCATAAACCAAAAAGGACAAAAGAATAGAAAGCCAATAAAATGAACCCCTCGCACAAATGTAATGTGGACCCGCCACAAATAACAACACTTATTAATATCAAAAGAATCATAAAACGTAAAATATTTTTTAAAAATTGAATTTCTAAATAAAATGATCATTTTAACCTCCCACCCCTTTCAAAATTATAATGCGAACTCGCCACTGATAACAATATTTATCTCAGAAGCATTCCCAAGTTTCAGATTGATTTTTCAAATAACATCTATGAAATTTAACGAGTTCTCAACAAAACGGTCCGGCTCTGGTTTTTTTTCGGGCCTGGTATATTTCAAAGAAAATAATTTTTTTAAACCGACCTTTAGTTAATTTTATAGAATCTTATTACTTTTATTTTTAAATCTAGTTGCTTTTTTATTGGGGCCGGACTCCAATAGATAGCTTATATACGTCTAAGTAGGAGTAAATAAGGTGGATAATGTAGAAACTCTCTTGTTTCTACATTATGAAATATATGGTATATAAGTGGTGACGTATGTTCATATATATGTTTCGATTTGTTTCTTAGAAAAACGTGTATCAAAGTTATATCTATTCTTTAGATTTCATCTGTATCTACATATTAGCTTCCGTTACCATAGTAACCAGTGGAGAGGTTGTTAGATACTAGATGCTATATCTTGGCTACCATAAAAGCCGGACCTATCATGTGTGGTATCATTTGAAATAGAATTACAAGGACTATCGAAATGTATAAAAATATACTGTGTGTTACTCAAAGCTTTCTGTAAACATTTTTATTGCTCAAAACCGTTTAAGTGAATTCAGTTGTTCACGCTGGCAAAATTGAGGGCCCTGAGTCTTACATATGTTCTCCAACTTTTATTTTTCCTACTTTCACAGGAACCGAGGTATTTAGGGTAGTACACGTTTTTCAAGGTCAAGTTACTCCCAAGATTGTGTGTCCGTTTTTTTAAACTCGCTTAATCGCTTATATATTACAGAAGCTTTCGATAGAAGAAATTTAAAAAAAGTTTGGGAGCCGTTTTCGAGAAAATGGATCGCAAAGTTTGCAAACAAAAACACCCTGTATATATGTTAAATTGTGATTTTAGAAAAAATGTTTCAAATAAGATCGAAGGGCCTTTAGGTAGCCTATACAATAAAGGTTATTCGAATGAGCTAGTTTTTGTAGGTTCTGCGATATATCGAAAAAAAAATAATTAAACGTGGCAACGTCGCGCCGTATAACAGTTGGTAACATGGGATTAATTTCATTCGACGCAAAATGCAATATCCTATATGTGTGGAAAATTTCAACCTCCTATTCTGAATAAAAAATTGTAACAAAAAAAAATGGCTGATATATGCCCTATTGTATTTATTAAAAAAATGAAAAACATCGTATTGCTGAATCACCGTCTGCATCTGCCTACCAAATTTCATCTGAATCGGTCCGATAGGGAAGGAGAATTTCTTGAAAATACTTTCGTATATACGTACATTCACACCCTGTTTTAAATTACGTTTCATAGGATTTTAGTGGTTGAATATAAGAGACGTACTAAGGTGAAATATAAAAAATTGTCAAAACATGAATCCTAAAGCTAGAGCTATAACATAGCTATATGGTATATGAAAGATATAAAATCGGCTAGTTTAAGATGTATGGAACCAATAGTATAAGGGATCATCAGCACTTTCTTAAGCAAAATATGCGTGTAGCTCTGGTGTCAGTGTTTAGACTAGTTGATATGTAAGTAATGTAATGTAAGTTTTTTTTTTCAATTATTACTATTTTGTTACACAATATTAGATTTATAATAAAGAATAACTATTTCCGTTGCACATTTCATTACTCAACTTAACAATCATAGGATATATAAAGAAGCATGAGGATTTGAAGTATTTTTTTGAAGAAAGCTACAACAACAAGAGTGAAGCTACAAATATTCCAAACTTTTCTTGTCTGAGTAATATCGTTCAGAATGATATCAATACCTTTTACGGTTGCATTTTGTTTTTCGTTTGTTACATTACTCAACTTTTTATAGATGTTTTTCTGTTCTTTATACATCTCCATAAATTTTACGTTGCTATGGGAGAAACACTTTACTGACATTTTGATAAATTTAGAAGTTTAAACGCAAATATACATGTTCGTAAAAAAATCGAGATTGTTGAGCGAAGCGGACAAGTACACTTGTTTGTTCACACAGTACAAGCAGCGTCCGCGCTGGTATCTTGTAATGAGGTGGGAGGAGACCAGTGAATAGTAAAAACAAGATACTCTCTGCTGCTGCACTACTAGCATTGACAGTAACTTTCATAATACGTAGCTGTGTCGCAGCTATGTAAGCACCTTATACATTGGATTCCGAATCTTATGTAATTTAGATCTTTTTATGTAGGTGGATAATGAACAATTTTGTTTCTTGTCTTTTTAATGCGTCCATATAATTCATATTGATTTCTTTTTAATTGCAGTACTTCGCGATGAATTCCGTCTTGAACCTCAGAGCGTGCGTGTCGCAGCTGGTGAGGATATTGTCCTAGAATGTGGTCCACCGCGGGGCACACCCGAACCGCAGGTGATCTGGCGTAAAGATGGACGAGCATTAAATGTCGCTACTGCTGGTGGTAGTGTTGCACAAACTAGTTCCAATTCAAATCAACAGCCTCAACCGTATTATGCTGCAAAACAGAGTCACATGTATACAAATAATAATGCTGGCGGATATACTGAACTGAATGGAGCATATGCTGCACAAATGGTTGCAGGTAAATAATTTATATCTATTTAATTACTATTTGACATTTATATTATTTACTATAGGAATCCCTTGATTAGTGCGTTTCTCATCTAGTTACTTGCGCCAAATAACTAGATGAGCTTCTCGCGCGGTCTATTCTGAACATATGTGACTTAAAAACACTTATGTTTTCTGTACTGTATCGGTTATCGAAAATCTACTGATGGCGTGGTGACGGCATCAGCGGCGGCAATCCCTCCTACCAATTTATTCCTCCGGCAGCACCACACTTGCACTGTGGGTTATGGAAGGCGGGCGACAAGTCCCTACAAGACCCCATCCGAGGAGTTCGAGGAACGACGCCTATGACATTTGAAGAGTTAACAACAGTAACATGCCAGTCGAAACCGATTTCAACCCAAAACCGATAATCCCACAAACAAATGACGTCAATGAACTATCGGTGCTGACACCAGGCCAGGAAATGATAAGGCGGACGTTGGTGGAATCTCCAGGTCCAATCAACCATAAAAATATCAACGACACCTACAAAGCATGCAAAGGGAATCAAGCCCAACCCAATCTCAAAGCAAGGACAATAGTACTCATCAAAGATGGAAATATAAATGAAAACCAGCTGGCCGCTACCCCGAATCATCAACATCCACGAGGGAACAGATGAGAAGGTGCGACCAAAAACGGTCCAGAAAGAAGAAGGTTGGAACCAGTACATGGAGTATCATCCGAAGCCATCAGAAGTCAGACCGACAGAGAAGACCACTGCCGATCACAGAAGATAGACTATTAGCAAAGGTCAAGAAGAAAGATAACGGCAAATCCAGCAGAAGGCTCAAGAAGAAGAAGGACTCACCTGACAAATGCTACAAAGCCACGACGTTAAGTGTTACGAAGCCACGATCTAATAAAAGGCAATCACATCGTACCACTTTCTTTATTAGGTAAAACTTCTGCTGGCAATTCTTATTTGTTTTTCTTTACTGTTTGACAAATCTGTATTTATACTAGAGAGCGGTTGTAAGGGTCGTTAATGTGAATTCACAAGCGAAATGTGTATCAGGAGTGCATTCTTTTACTCATTTTATTTAAAGTATACTCAGATATGCTGTTTATGCAAACTCTCAATGGGACAAAAGAAGGCATTAAAATAAATGATGAAGTCATTAATTGCTTAAAGTATGCGGACGATAGAGTCCTATTAGCTGAGAGTGCTGAGAAAGGTCTGCAGGAATTAATAGATCATACCATGAATGTATGCGAGAGATACGGTATGAAGCTTAACTATCAAAGCACCAAAATACTCATAGTCTGTAAGACGGAAGAACATCAATACCAATTTACATTCAATAATGAAGTAGTGGAAACAGCGGACGAAGTCCCATATTTGGGCTGTGGGGCTATCATTGCATTATCAGAATCTCATATACAAAAGCAACTGCAAAGTGCATAGTTAGAAAATCAGGCAAATGGCATTCTTAGGACATGTGATGCGAAATGAGAAATGAAGAATGAAGAATGATCCAATTACTATTGCAAGGCAAGATAGAGGGAAGAAGAGGCCAACATCATGGCGTCAGCGAACATCATGATTGAAGAACATTAGGCAATTGACAGGAATGACAACCATACATCTGTTTAGAGTAGCTGTTAGTAAGGTTACATGGACCAATGTGATTTCCAACATCTATAGAAACTAGGCACTAGCGGAAGAAGATCTTTTCGTCAACCAGCAGTTACCGCGACCCCTGAAGACGTATTTGCCCAAAAGTAGCACCATAGTAAACATTAAATGACTCAATTCATACAAAATCTACAACTAATCTACAACAAAATGCTGAAGCAAGTCTTACACGTCATTCATAACTTCAGGAATATCTTTCGATCTTGTATCTCTCGATCGGTCTCTGCTTTGACGGAAAGAAGAGGAAGCCGCCGTCAGCTGCCAAGCTGTTGTCAGAAAGTTCGTCTAGTTACCGGCTAAAATTTAACCCATATTTTGATTCGGTCATAAGTTAGAAGTTAGCTGGACATTGATGGCAAATTTCATTTCTTTGTAAATCGTTGAAATTTTGAAAACTGAAATTATCTGTTTCCTCGCAACAACATTGAATAAAAAGGTAATGTACGTACAAATCGATCAGTGCGAAGACAATGGAGTGAAAGAGAGAGGTATATAATAAGACCCCTCCGATATTATTTTGGTAATGAAGAAGTCACCCATATTCAGAATGTGACATAGGTTAATTTTAATTAGTCTGAGTGCATCTAATAGCTTTAATCAGACTTTTTCAAGGGTTTGAATGTTAGTTAATTATCAGGTACGGGCCCGCAGAGTGTTGGTATGAGCCCAAATTTGTTCTTGTTTTATGTGAACCTTCGTGTGAACTGTAGTGGAAGTGGACAGCTCAGCGGATAAGTCTCCCAAGTTGTTGTAGGGATAGTTGTCGCGGGAGCATTAGTGGCGTAACAGTCTCCAGGTCCGTTAAAAAATTGCTCTATTCAGTATCCTGTGAAGACCAGGATCGCCGCCTCTTCAGATATATCTTTGGCAGCGACTACAATACCCCATGAAGCAACTGTGGGGAAAAAAGAGGAATAGTGGAAGTACTGGATGAGGGAGTGTGAACATTTGAATGGACCGAAAAGAAAAAAGAAGTAGCGGAAAAGTGGAGGTTCTGCTTGAACTGATATGCCAAGATTGATCAAAAAGATAAAAAAATATTTAACTCTTCAAAGCTTTTAAACATGGAATAGAGAAAAATAACAAGAATAGGTTGTTTCAAAGAAAATGCTATCATTGGTTAATCAATTTAAAATATATTAATAATTTAGTAATCATTAATTTAATAAAATAATGTAACAATTTGACTCTAATATAATATAAATTTACGCAACAAACTTTAATTCCTTAAAGATACAAAAAGTGTAAAAAAAACAAATTCGTTTGAGCAATTAAAAAGAGAAAGAAGAGAGAGACAGAATAGTCACAAAAATGCAGCAGCGTACTCGAATCGCGGTATATGCTTATGAAATATAGACAAAAGACTCTAACGTCGAGGATATTTATGTGTTGTTTCGCGTTCAAGTTAACTACGTGTTTCTTATACATTGATTTTTAATATTTTCATTTCGCGCCTTTAGAGAGAGAGAATTTTTGGAATATATTTTTACGATAGAGAATTGTAACAAAATTTGTTATGGCTTTCACGATCTCCTTATTGTTAGATGTTGATATGAACTCCTATTGGTTGTGTGATTCCATATATTCAGAGAATCTACAGTAAGCTATTATGATTCTCGTCCTTATGGCTCCAGCGGTTTAACTGCCGATATCTATTGATTCGCATATAAAAGCTCCACACAATCCAATATCTTCATTTCTGCCGGGAGCATTTCACGCTTGGTGAAGGCATAATTCGCAATTAAAATATCTTTGGTCACCATGCGATTATCGCAGCCTTAAGAACAATTTGCTCACAAAAAAAATTGTAATAAAAATCAACGTATATACACTTCTTTGTATTTATTCTATCTTTCACATTTTTGTTTTGGAATATGGAATATTTTGTATGTTCCAATGAAGGAGTTAGTTTATTATCATAAGAACAACAAACTCAGCGCTATCTACTTTAACCCCAGTTACAACCACCTCCAATAGAGCGCGCTAGCTTATGGACCGGCGGCGCTTGTACAACATACATTAATTCACATCATAGTCTCAAAGCATTTTATCGAAATGATCAGAACCGCACTAATCAAGGGATTCATATATTTATATGGCCTATTACCGACTTTCTCCACTCAGTTAAACGAGAAATGGAAAATATGAGATTCAAACCCTGAACATTTAACCCTATTTCATTTTGAGCAGTAAACTATAAATTAACCTTCGACTTAAGTAGAAAGTTAATCAAACAGTAAAATACTTCTCTATTTATACTGGAATCTAAACTATTGATTTGTAGCGGAAAGGGAACCTAGCCTATGAAATCTAGCCTGGAGTTATCTAATATTTTGTTGGTTCAACCAAATATTCAAAAGAAGTTTTGTCTAAATCCCCACAGTGCCACAAAAACAGAAAGGGATATATTTAAGACCCGTTCAGAATAGGTGAGCGGGAAATAATGCAGTCTGAGTGAAGCCGAATTTTATCCTGCAGAGAGAAGCAACTTCGGAAATTAATTTCAAAACAGTTAAACCATGGGCGGATTATTATTTTTGGATTAATCCTACAAAATCCGTTTCTCGACACTATTTGATCCATCGACCAAGTAGACTGCCGCAAACAAATCTCTTATTAATTACAGAATATAACAGTATTCGTAAATATATAACCTTGGTCGCCAGGAGAGTTAAACGTGAGACCGCACACCGAAACCTGATCTTGTTGTTCCTCTGGTCCTCATTGTAAGCCAATGAGGACCAGAGGATGTGGGCACGAGTAGCTTCGAGTCCTTAGAGTAATACAGGGGTTCTCGTTCTTGTGATCAGCTGAAATATACTTACTGCTAATGAGTGAAACGGCATTAATAATTTAACAAAGTAACGTCTAGTGGTCTTCATGGAATATAAATAGAGAAAGAAAATATTTATGCCCAATTAAATGTCAATGTACGAATATCAATTAATGGTTAACTAAATAATAGCGAAATTATCATAAAGAAAATAATATAGCCAAGCGGTGCATGTAAATAAAAGCGGTGTATGTAATGCATCTATGTTGCCGAGTGAATACAACTAACCGTGATGCATACTAGTTATAAGTATACACCCCAGTAGAAGGTACGGGAAAATAATACTATGACACATAACACCGTAATGGGCACTGATGTTACTGTTGTCGAGTGACTACAACTAACTATAATGCGCACTAGCTAAAAGTATACACTCTAGTAGGATATGACAGGAAGAAGGAAACACTACAATCGCGGAACACCGTGATGAGCACTTATGTTAATCTTGTTGAGTAGCTACCACTAACTGTATTGTGGACAAGCTAGCAGTATACATTCGTGTTATGTAATAAGTGGGTTGATGGAGGGGTAGGAAAAGAAGCAAAACTATTCAAAAGACATGCAACAAACAAAACAATGTGTGGTACATAAAGTCGCTCACCAAATGTGTTATTATCTTGATGACTGCCGGTGGTGTCGCACTGATATGGTCTCGGTTTGGCTGCTTTGGTTGGACGTTCACTCTGCTCCTGCTGCTGGCTGTTGCTGTCGGATGGCTTGCTGCTGGAGTTTGCACAATTGGATCCAACTTATTGGCAAACAATCTCGCTATTTATAGATGATGTTCTATGTGTAGCAATCACACCGCATTTTTTTTCCCGACACAGTCTTATACATATACATACACAGCTGATGTGCATAACCCGTCATACACATTATGTACGGAAAACCCTAACCGTGTGTATAACCGCCGCAGTAAAGCAAGAGATAGTTTATCTCTCTCCGCTGCATACATTTAGGTAGCTGACGAAATTATCTCTACTCTCATAGGCATATTTGCTTGCGTGACACGTCCATACGTGACAGTGATAGCGGTATAGAAAATACATTTGCTTAATTAACAGCAGAAATCATGTTCATTTATCTATTTAATAGAAAATGCGTTTTATTTACCAATGATCCTTTTATCTTTTACAGTAACATGCTTTGTTACAAGTTCTATTTAAAAACTACATAAAGTTTAGTCACCAAATGTTTTTTTTTTATTATTCATTAAATAGTTGGAGGAAGCGATTCAGATAATGGACGTTTACGATTGGTCGATGGTGCTAACTTAGCGATAATGGATGCGAGATCCTCGGACGAGGGAAGATATCAATGTGTTGCACGGAACACAGCCGGATTACGAGAATCTGCTGTGGCTGTAGTCAAAGTTCACGGTATGTATATATATCTCTTTCAAGCATGATCACAAAATTTATTTTATTACAAAGTTTGTTTAATGTACAATAAAGTGAAATTAGAATTGTATTAAGTAGTGTGGTTTTAAATAAAAATAAAAAATTGCCGTAAACTGGCGGGATAAGGTAATATCCTACTAACAAATATTTTATATTAGGATATGTGTGTTTTACTCTTACTATAAATATTTTATAATGTCAATTGAAAAACAGCTTTTATTAAACTGTTCCCCTACATTTAAGTCTCGCAGGCTGTCTAATTTCAAATAAATGTCTGGCGCCTGTTCTACCTGTATGACTGAGTCCTTCTGTACTTTTTATACTTCCACCTGACACCTCCTATCAACAAGGTGCAGATGTTCAATTAATTAGTCGCCATAATAGTGGCGACAAATTAATACCTAATGCCAGCTACACATGTTTACCACATGATTTTATTTTTACAAGAATAAATGATAGCTACACCACGTTTAGATAATGATTCTATTTAGTATCGTTTATTGTACTTACTAACGGTTAAGTCCTTCTTATATGACATCTGTTTATAAATAGAATATTTAAAAACTCATAACAATAATGCTGAACTACGAAAACAAGTCCCAGCATTTAACTATTTTGACTAAGTACACAAAGTACACATCAATTACACAAACATCTACATTAGAACTAATAGAAATAAATACTGCTATTTTTTTCGAAATTACATGTGCCCCCTTCTCGAAGACTTTCGACCCCGAAAGTCTACATTCCTAATCAAAATTTAATAGAAAGCTATATAGTTGGAAGTATGGTTACTTTATAAAGGATGACACATCACTGACAATGGCGTCACACAGCTTACTTACTACGCTTAATGCATGAGTCGGTGGCCCCGGCTGTGTGTAAAAAATGTTCCAGGCTTAAGTAGATGCAACAGAATGTTATCAGCGATAAATGATTATTTCTACATTTTAATTCTAGAACTTATTTGTGGTAGAACTACCCATAACTGACAACCTTGTTTCCAACTAGTTCGTCTAGCAAACAAACTGCTTACGTAATAACAACATTTCACAAAATCTAGCCATCTAAAATTTTTACAAATTTCAAGCGTACAAAATTGACTACGATAGACAATTTTCTTTTTTTAATTCACACGTATCAACTAGACCCATTTTAAAACATATATTCGTTTCGTTTCAGTTAAACCATTCTTAATACACCCACCGGAAGATCTAACAGCACTAATCGGCACCACTGTTGAATTCGCTTGTGCGGTTGGAGGTGATCCAACGCCTGATGTTCTATGGCGTCGGAATTCGGCCGGCGGTGCAATGCCTTTAGGCCGCGTACGTGTCTTGGAAGATCGAACTCTTAGATTAGAACGCGTTGTACTTTCAGATCAAGGTAATCATAAATTATTTATGAATTTTTCCACCATTTAGTTCAACGTTTAAGTATGAACATGTTTCAGAACATAAATTTTATATTAATGTTTTATTTATGAAATTTTTAAATATTTTAATGAAATAGTTCAACGAATCCCCAATTTTTTCCTTCACACATCTTAATCTTTTCATTTCCACTTATGCTCTTTTCTCTACTTACCTAACATGGCTAAAGCAATGCCCATTAAAATGTAACATAAAACCTAAATTCCTACACGTTTCCACAACCGAAACCTATCCTTTCCGCTGTTCCTTCCATTCCTTCTTACACACCATTATTTTTTTTAAATTTTACTTTTACTTGTAATCATCTTTCCGCTATGTACCTATTTACCTTTCAATCATTCTTACCTTGTGCTTCGCCATACCCACAAGAGCATCCGCATATCCCATTAACCACATTTAATCCTTCCAAAGTGTCACCCCTCCAACCTGTCTGTTCCTGAACACAGTTTTTAAATCTTGCATGTATATATTCAAGATATTTCAGACAAGAAAAATTATTTTAACCGATTCTTGAAAAGTCTTTTTCGACAATTATTTTACAACTTTGACATTACTTCGAGATCTGCATTGAGAAAAAATTTACGCAACGGAAATTAATCGAAAACATTTATCTCGGGAATCAATTAACTTTTACAAATGCAGTAAAGCTTAGTATTAAATTAACTGATGAAACATCGATTCACACAAAAACTTATCGTTATCCTTAAAATTATAAACAAGAAGTACCTCGCCAAATTAGTAATATGTTGGAGAAAGTCATTTTACGTCATTCCAATCCTGCGTATCCTTCCAAATATGGGCGGTTTCGAAAAACTCGCTAGTCGGAACGTCCTAAATTTAGGATAATAATAGACTATAGGACGTTTAATGAGAAAACAGTTGTGAACCAATTCCACATGTTTCTCATCTGTTGGAAAAATTATTGAGCAATGTGCATTTCAGGATGATATATTCAATTCGCTATAAAACCAAAGCAAATGTAACTTTTTTTACATATTTTTTTTCGACTTCAGGAAAAATGCTCAACGTCTCTTCTGCAAATGTCTATGGAGTTTTCTAAAAGAGAAGGTTAATTTTGCGCCATGAAAATTAATGTAAAACAAAATTGAGAAGACTCGAACGGAGGGTCCTAATTGGTGCAAAGCACGTTTAACTCCAATTTGCCGCCTAAATATTTCGAGCTTCTGTGAATAGTATATGTTCTACTTGGATATGTAAGAATGCTTCGCATGACTACGATATTTAATTGAAATCCAAGCTGTCCCAGTTTTTCTTGGCAATTATTATTACGCAGTTAAAGTGATGATTAATTCTTAGGTGGAACATAGGGTCTCAACGAAATATCTTCAGCATCTTCTGTTCACTGCCAGTACTTTCACCTCTCTCCATGTCTTGTTGACTCCAGTTCTTTAAAGTTCTCCTCCAGGAAGTGATCCTTAGTCCAATTTAGTAGCTGCCTTGGAATACTTTCTTGAGATTTTTAAAGGTGTGACCGATCCATCTCCATTTTCTTCCTTTGTATCTGTTACTGTACTGGACTCTGGCTTGTGGCCTCCCAAGGTGTTTGTTTGAGATGAGCTTCGGCCAGTATACTCTCATTATGTACAACAGGTGCAACGCCACATTAGTAGTATTTTGGAGAAAAGCATGTCAGCATTGTCATTCCAGTACTGTATGTCCTCATCAATATGAGCAGTTCCGAAAAAACTCACGAGTCAGGACGTCCTAAATTTAGGATAGTAATAGACTGTAGAACGCTTAATGAGAAAACAGTTGTGCACAAAGAATTAATTCCAAATATTTCTTACCTGTTGGAGAAATTATAAAGAAGAATCTATTTCATTCTGAAATGCTCAATTCTCTATAAAGCCATAGCAAATGTAACATTTTTTGACACGATTTTTTGCGACTTGAGGAAAGATGCTAAGACACTCTAAATTTTCTGCAAATGAATGCAAAATAAAATTAAGAAGACTGGAACGAGGACTTTTAATTGATGCAAAGCATGCCACAGTGCCCTATAGAAATTTCCGGAAAGTGACTCAAGAACGGCCACATGCCGCAGAA
>WYDF02286554.1:0-16634 GCA_009867245.2 Adranes taylori
TATATATATATATATATATTTATATTTATATGTATATTATATATATATATATATATATATATATATATATATATCTGTTCTAAGTGTTTCGATATATGATTTTTATTGAATACTTGAAGCGTTTTGAAGTTGTTATGTGTACTAAAATCATGTCTGATGTCTACGATGTGTTTAGCAAATTGACTTTTTCCATTGTTAAACCTGATAGAATTGAAATACTCTAAAGTCCTAATTTTGAAATTTCTTAACGTTAAACCCGCATAAAAAGAATTACAGGTACTGCAGTTGGGTCGAGAAATACTGTTCATTAAATTATCCATAGAGAGCATCATCACTCTCTCTAGTCTATTCCCGTAAACAATGTCTACAGAAAAACTAAAATTTTCTAAAACATCTTAGTAGCTTTTGCTATTAAAGTATTAATAATATATATAGTAAATTATTAGATTTTATATTGAAAAAAAATTTTTTTTTTAACCAAAATATTAGTATATCCATTTTGTCACAGTGGCATTAAAGACATGCTGAAGGTATTATTTATTTGCTTTAATCAATTCATTGTTATTAAGTTAGCTATTTATTCAGTTCTTCTGAAGAAGGAGTAAGTGTTTCCCCGAAACATGTCACGTTTAAACATTTAATCCTCGTTGCTGTGTTAACTATCATCATTCAGCGGTCGAAGGCTTTGGTTTGTTAAATGTATGAAATATGTGGAGTTTTTGGAACACTTAGTTCTAATTCATTGAAATGAGAACTACAACAATTAAACGTACCAAATTTAAAACAAATTAGTTTCACTAAATGTTGCGTTAACATGCAATTGGTTTCAGATTTAAATATATTTTCATAAATTGGTCCAAATCTAACATAAATTTGAATACATAAATAAAAATGTATTTAAAAAACTTTGTTAGCCTATGATGGTTATTGTTCTCAAGAACAAAAAGTGGTTTCACTCAGTAAAATATTAATGAAATAATCTATAAGTATCAATCAATTATTCAATAAACATATTTTGCACAATTATTAAAATTTCGCATAATTTACATAATAACAGCAATATGCAAAGAACATATTACATGCAAACCACGTAAACAAATTAACAGACTTTAAAAGAAAATAATCGACAAACGCCAGTTGGTTTATGGTAATTCGATAGAAAGGAAACAAACAAAAAAAGGAATGAAAAAACTTGTACACAAAGACTTAAAACCATTCTGGGCAATAATTACGTTCATTGCTTTTTCTTCAATATAATTATAATGTCTTAAGTATCAGCAAACAAAAAGTACAGTGCTTTAAGCCTCAAACAAACTATTCAATTGCGTTTTGCTTTTGTGAAAAATTTGAACAAAGGAGAAAGCTTATAATTTCCTGTCTGTTAGAAGTGTGTCTGATACGCTTTAATAATTTGTTATTAAAAGTTGCTTTTGAGAATTTTGTTTACATAAAAATTAGTGATTGGAAAAGATTACTCAAACATTTATAGTTAATCCATCAATTTGAATATTGCAATAAATTTAAAAGTGTTGTGGACTCGATTAATAAAGGCACATACAGCGTTACGCATAGAAATAGGTAAGGGAGAGACGGTTTAAGGACTGTTCCCTCTCCTCCCAATCACTTTTGGGTTTCCTGTCAACAACAAAAACAACTGGAGAAAATACTTTGTCTACAGCTACCCTGCCCAAGCACTAAGAATTCATCCACTGCTTAGAATGAGGAAATTTCAAATGCTAGTTTTGGTTTTGCAGTTTATGACAGATTTGAAGTTTTTAAACATATTTGGACGCCAGAGAAAGACTTTAAGTTAACTGTTTCTGGTAAATGATATTGGCGTTTCAAAGTAGTTCATTCCAAATGCATTCTTGGTTGCCTTAAAAAGAACACTGTGGAAATTCTACATTATCTTTGGAACCAAAGAAGTGGGTCCTGGGAAACAAGCATTGCACTCTCTGGTTATAAAACCTTTTACAAACTGAAAAAATACGTTGAAAAAATTCGACGAACATGCCTCAACGAAATAGCATACATTTGTTGAAAGGAAGGCAGTATATTTTAGCAAAATTTTTCAAGCCCATCGAAGTATTAACAAAACATTAGTCGAAGACAAGAGTAGCTAAATCGAGTAGCTTAGCCGTATGTAGCTAAATCGTGAAGCTACATATGGATACTGATGTCCACACTAAGGTATCTAAGGAACAAACAGCGATTCATGATTTTTTCAAGAGGCTTTCAGAGGAATAAGCTTCAGAGAAATAATAATTCCGCGTTTCGCTGGAAGGCGAGTTCATTGCTAAAATTTACAGGCCGACTCAGCCGACGAACACTACCGTAGAAGTCTTTTCTTTCCGTTTGTGGATCATTGAACGTGGAGCTTTCAGCACGTTTCAAGACGTATAGCTAACATTCAGCTGTTAATTCCCGGTTAAACCAAAATGGACAAGAAACTATCGAACGAATCCTGAAAAACTAAGATCCTTATCCTTAAGTTTTATTGACCAAAATCGTTGCCATATGAGTCTGGATATAAGCTCTGGTATATAAGGTGGTTAGTTTCGTCTGAAAAACTATCTACTTCTCTTAAAATCTTAAAAGCTTTTGCTCGAATGTAAATTTCTACAACTCTGCTTGTTTCAACACTGACTCCCGAATAGATGTTTTCACCGCTAAGGCGACTTAAAAGCTGCGTTCGAAACAAAACAGGTCAGGAAAGGCTCACGGGTTTAGCTCTTCTCACAGTACACTGAAACATAATTGTTGATCCTGAATATCTAATTCAGTGTTTTGTATCAGACAGAACTTAATGTCATTGAAAGTTAGAAAACCCCTCCTATTGAAGTTTGATAGCTACGCCAATGGCGTTACGCAATCTGCATTTTGAGATTTTTCAGGAAATTCAAATATATTTTGAGTGTTAAAAAATTTTCAGAACCCAATGTTTTATGAATTTCAACATATACTCTCTGCGCCGTTGGCGAATACGTAGACTGAGGAATTCATGGGTAGGATCTTTATGGGTACACTTGTATTCTATATAAGTCAAATGTAATATCAGTTAAATCCGGAGTTTCATAGGGATCAAACATGAGCTCATTGTCGTTTTTCATTTTTATCAATGCGCATCCACTCTGGCGATTATTTCCTGTATGCGGATGATCTGAAGTTATTTTCTTAGATTGAAGAGGACGAAGATTCTAACATATTACATAATCTGTCATAAACATATTAATAAAATCTTTTTAGATAAGAAAAGGGTTTTATTATTAGGAATTGTATCTCATTCAGCAATAAAGATGCACTACGAGCTTTATGTCACTTATATTCGAAGTAAACTTCAGTACGCGTCACTTGTCTGGTCTCCACTCTAAAATTTTCATTTACAAACTTCACAATATAGACAGAAAATTTGCATCAACCGTAGATATCACTTGGGGAAATTTGATTCTTCAATGTAAAAGGAAATTGCATTCCGTTTAAGTTGGTACACAACTCAGTTGAACTTTCTTCTATGCTACAGCAACTTGCTTGGACTGTTCCAGTAAAAGCAAAGTGACATACCAGTATGTTGTACGCTAAATTTTGTCGCCCAAATCTATTGCTCATAGATCTACTAAATTTTATATCTGATTGGTTTAAAGTCAAAAGCACAGAATATACGAGGGTGGTTTGACATAAATCTAGTTTTCGATAGATGGCGTAACGTGACAACAAATGCCATATTGGTTTTGGCATTTACCATCCAACACATGATATATGTCAAAATTTGAAGCAGAAAGAATAATTAGTTTGGTTTTTGGTTTTTACAGCCATCTCAATCACAAGCAAGCAACTTTTGTGTTTTGTGAAAAATTATAATAGTCGAATATCGTTCAGTGATTAAGTTCCTTCACAAGAAAGGAAAACACAACTCAGTAATCAAAGCCGAATAGGATACTGTTTATGCCTTGTCTGCACCATCGCTAGCAACAGTTAAATTTTGGAAAATTAAATTTGTTCGTGGTCGTACGAGTGTTTTTGATCATCATCACTCAGGGCCCTCAAATATCATCACTTCACCAGAAATCGTCAACAAAATCCATGATATGATTATGGCAAACCATCGGATCAAATTCCTTGAACGAGCAGAGGCTACAAACATATCAACATAACGTGTACACGCCATCTTACACAAACATTTGTATATGAAAAAGCGATCCGTGCGATGGGTGCCGTGTTTACTCACTATCGGCCAAAAACAAACACGTGTGAAGAATTCGGAGAAGCTTTTGGCGAAGATAAAATGTGATCTGAAGGAGTTCTTCGTCGATGCGTCACCGCTGATGAAATGTGAATCCACTACTCTATGTACTTCACGGCAGAGCTGAAGAACAGTCAAAACAGAGGAGAAAAACCGGCGAAGGCTCACGAAGAGGGAAAATTCACCCCGATCAGCCGGTAAGGTGATGACGACTGATTTTTGGATGCGAAAGGCATCATTCCTATTGATTACTTGCCAAAGAGTAAAACCATAACAGGCGATTAATGCGCAGTATTATTGGACCGTTTCGACGCTGAATTGAAGATAAAACACCCTGTTTTGTCTTGTAAAGAATTTTGCAAACAGTTCTCTTCCATCATAAAAATGCACCTACTCACGGAGCGGCCGCCAGGCAAAATGGAACCAATTTAGCTACACATTGATCGACCACCCACCGTATTCACCAGATCTAGCTCCTTGCGACTTCTTCCTATTCCCAAACCGAAAAAAAAACAATGCTCGAAAGACGCCGTTTTGCAACAAACGATGAAGTAATGACCGAAATTTCCCACTATTCTGAAGAGCTCAAGGAAAATTACTTTTCGAAAGGGATGAAGAAGTTCTTGAAAAGTGTATTGCCTTGAAAGGGGAATATGTTGATAATAAATGATAAAAAAAAACAAACTTTGGTTTCTGGTTTCTTAGGGTTCTCATATTCTCTATTGTGACTCATAGAACAAAATAAGATCACCTTTGCTTGAAGAGTTTGTAATTTATTAATATTCTAGCAGCATCATCTCATTAATTCCTCTTTACACCCCATACTTTCACTCCATATAACAGTATACTTCCATTATTGTGATTATCATTGTCACTGAATCCCCATACTTATTTCGTTTCTCAAACACATTTTAACTTTTCGATTGCTTTCATTGCTTTTTTCACTGCCAACCATACATGTCCGTTGCAATTACATTATAATTTAACGTAAAATCTAAATACATTTTCACAATTTCAATCACATTTCTTCCTAACTGAAACTAGTTTTTTTGCTGTCCCTTTCACCTCCCATTACTTCCATTTTTTTCAAATTCACCTGTAAACTTTTTCTCCATATACTTATTCACCCTATAATTTCTTCAATAATTTCTTTCAACTCTTCTCTAGTATTCGCCATACACACAAAAGCATCCTCATATTCTAATGCCCAGTTTCTATACACCCAACTGCATAATATTTTAAATCAAAATAAATTTTCACCAAATAAACCAAAATGTATATCGTGTCCTGGCTTGTTCTAATCCCCTTGTAGCTTGTTCCCTCAATTTTTTTTTAACGTAACAGAATAGTAATAATGGCGGAGATAGAGCAAGAGGAAACGAAAACCCCAAACTCCCTGAAACCACACTGCATCTAGCATCTCCTTTCCCAGATTTTATCTATTATTACTATTCCTTAAACCCATCACTACTTTTTTCATTATTCCCAAACCTCTCCTATGCTGTCCCAAACAAATATTCCAATTCTCAGCCGATCTTCTTTCTTCCTCCTCCCATTCCAACCCATCACAATCCCAAATTTCTTCCTCTTCATCCTTGGCGTACCCCACTTTTTGACTTAAACCATCCTCCTACCTCTTCTCCAACCCTTGCTCTTACAATAGCTCTATCATACACATTTTTTATCGCAGATATCAATTCTTTTGATAACCCCACTACCTCCATTCTACACCAATTTATACCAATCTACACTAATTTCACTCCATTTATTTTATCAAAAGCAGATCTTAAATCATAAAATAGCACGTAGACCTTTCTCCATACACCTATTTCCTTCTGCATCATGTAATTAAATCCACCGAAGCCTTTCCCCTAACGAAATCCGTTTGTGTAATTGACAACACATTTTTTTCTCTTAACTCATTCTCTAATTTCCTGTTTACTATTCTTGCATACAATGTATAAATCCCATTCATCACAGTCACACCCCTATAGCTTTCAACATCATTCAAACATTCCAATTTATATATTGATTCCACTTGACCTTGTTTCCACATATATTGTATATTTACTCCCTGCTACACATCATTTACACTCTTAGCCAACAAAATCACACCCTTCTCTTGCAGACGCTTCCATACATCTATTGGCACACCATCCGGACCTACTGCACGTCTTGATTTGGTATTTACTATTTCTCTTTTCATTTCCTCCACACCTATCACAATCCACGACTCTCATACTTTTATCTTCGTTTTTTTTTTTCATCTCCGTCCATCCCAACTTCTGCTCCCAACTGAATCTTGCACTTTCTTTCCCATTCAGCCAAATACACCTGAGGAGAAATTCGTTTTCCCCCAATTATTTCCATCGTCTTTAAATATTTACACAGCTCCCCTTCACTGTTTATTTTTTTAATTTCCTACCTTTATTTTTCTTCCTGCTTCATCCTACTATTCCACTGCTCATCATTTCACTCCCGTTTACCTCCCGTTTTCCTTGTCAACATAATTCTTTTTGTAATTTGTTGGCATCTTATCTTTTTTCTCCTCTTGTTCAAATTATCTTCTACCTCCATTAACACCTCCTCAATTCCATTTATTCCATTCCATTCATTCTCTCTCATTTTCTCCAGTAAATCATTCTCTATCTTTACTATCCCATTCATACTCTTCTTTCACCCTCACTACCATATTTACCACCTCATTTGATACGCCTGTTCTAGCTCATACCTCGGGAAGTGGTCCGATTCCATTCTTTCCGCCACTCTCATAAACTCTAATTGGCTTAGTACTGTTGGAGAATTAAGATTTTAATCGCCTACTATTACTAAGATTATTGCTATTAGGTGGGGACCAAATAATAGCTAAATTAATAATAAAGCTGACAACCAATAAGCATACACACTTATAGTGTGTGGTATTTTTGCACGTCTTTGCATTTGATACCATATATATCAAGAATTATTATGTAATACATTTAAACCTATCAGTACGCGACAAAGACATGCTTTGGCGTTGCCTTATATCATAAGACTGCTTGAACTGAAATTGCTTAAACTAAAAATATATTTTAAACAACTAGTTTTGCATTATATCGTATATGGGTTTCATGAAAAAATGTTACCTTAAAAGATTACTCTAAAATTGAACATTTAAAATTATAGACACGCAATATATTTTGTTTGCGAGAAAATATCTCAAACAACGATCAACTTTTGACAAACAATCACATCAATACAAACATTCACCCGCAAATGCGAAAGTAGAAAAAAAATGACAAACACAAACTCTATAGGGGTTTACTTTTTCTCTTCCCAACACACATCTGCATTGCTGCGCGCTTTATCCCCTTTATCGATATGCAACCTACAAGCTGTTATCGAAAATATAAAATCGATCGCGCGTTGTATGGTCCCCCTCACTTCACGCACATGAAACATGGTGGCTTTAGTAGGACCACTATTCTAGAACTACAGTTAGAAGGAGTGGGTGGTTGGGTGGAACGTATCTTCTCCCTCTTCCTTTGCTGCCTCGTTCCGTTAAAAGTGGAATCACGCGTATTTTGCTATCATCATAATAATGCGAATTATTCCAAGGAAATCATCCAATTTTTGTTCGTAACACGCGTAATTTCGATGCTTTTAATGTGCATGCACTGACAGTGTTCTAATTACTGGTCGTGTTAACTAAGGTCTGTGCGCTTCCTAAATAGTGGTTATTAGTAGGAGTCCCAGCGCATGCGATGTAAATAGCTCGGCCATTATATATATGACAAGGACAGATGGAAAACATGCGCTTTATTTTTCAAATACAAGATTTTCCGTTAGGAAGCTTCATACTCATCCAATGATTTTCATGCAACGTTTTCATATATTCTTCAGCTGCGAAAACGTAATATGATTGAATCTATATATTATATATGTAATATTATTGCTAATGTTTAGTGATTTATTCCACTTTTTGCTATAAGTCGCTGATTAATGTATATTATGCTAAAGAGCAAGAGGTTCCAGACATTTTTTTTTCATGAGAATGTTCCTGAAGTACGAGGGCTGTTTGACTTTTTCAATGAAAAGCTTGGCTTATTTTGGACTAAAAAATATAACACATACTTTCCTCACTGCGTCTTTCCAATTTTTTTAAGCCATCAAAAATGTATTTTTTTTTTTGGAAATTCTACAAAACACCCATCCATTGCGGCTATCACCTCCTCATTTGTACTGCATCTTTCTCCAATAAACCGCTTTGGAAACAAGAAAAAAGCTAACGGAGTCGGTTTTTGTTTAGTACTGCATCGAAACGGACCAGTAAATTAGCATAATATTGGAAAGTTGTTTTGTTTTTCTTTTCTAAATAGTCAATAAAGATTACGCCTTGAGAATCCCAAAATATTAGGGTCATAGCCTTAATAACTGAGCAGAACGATTTTTGCATACTTTGAAGCACGTCTATCGGGAGAAGGCCATTGTTTTGATTGTACTTTAGTTTCTAGCGGATAATGATGTATCCAAGTGTCATATCAAGGATAAATTTATCTGTTAGCTAAAAAGTTATCTTTTAGCCATTAAGACATGTGCGCTATAGTTAACAAACGCGACAAACCCATCTTTTCAAGTTTAAATGTTGCTGTAGAACATTGTGTACCCCCTCCGTTAAAGGGTTCACTTCATTAGCTATCTCAGGCACTTTGAACCGCCGGCAATTTTTTACAACGACATTATTAATCATTTTTTGAGTAATAACAGTTTTTAAAGGCCCTGGACGTTCAACATCATCCGTGGTCGTATGACTACTGCTAAAGACAGAAAGTCATTTGCGAATCATTTCATGGAAAGGAGCAGTTTCACCATAAAACTCATACAATGTTTTCTTCAGACTTTTTATTATTCATTCCACGTAAAACATATTGTATTATTAAAACACGAAATTCCTTTTTATCAATTTGTAAACAAAACTTTTTCAAACGTTTGTTTACTGTTTCAAACGTCCTCTAACTGGCAGATGTGCACGAAAATTTGACAGCAAGCTTCTATAAGATGTCTGACGTTAGCAATTTAGTTATTTTTGGGACTGTGGGGCCAACGTTTGAGCAGCCTTCATACATTGTATAAAAATGAAATAAAAATTGTATAACAGAATAAATTATGAAATTAATATTTCTTATTACTTGTGTTTTGAAAAAATGTTTACCCCGTCTGGGACTGGAGTCCGGACTTCTTGATTTCCGGTCGATTGCTCTTCCAATTGAGCTAACTGGTACTTACTCGAAGACACAAATAATTTTTAATATATATTTGTTTTCCGTATCTATTAAGACCGGCTACTTATATATCCGGAATTGTTTTGGCCACCTGTGTGCTACCATTGATCGACTCTTTCGCCATCGGGTAGATGGAGCCTTCTGGATATTTTTTATTAATTTGTTTTCCGCTTTACTGCGGTAGAATATTTAATTGAATATTTGATGTTTCGATTGTATAGCTATAAATTTTGCAATCGAGAGGTCCGGGTTCGAGTCCCGGACGGAGTAAACATTTTTTCGAGTCACAACTAATAAGAAATATTAATTTAATAATTGACACTATTAAATGATGCCAGCGTGGAGGTTTAACTACGAAACATCAAATTGTATAGCTATAAATTTTGCTTATAAGCAATATTCATTTATTAATCAAACAATTTCAAGTTTAAGAAATGATTTTAGATTTAAATGATTTTAGATTTTCCTACGAAAGACGCTTTTTATAAAAACTGGTGCTACCTGCTAAACACCATTTATAATTTTTAAAATAATTTTCCCAAAACTTGCACATATAGTTAAATATTAGAAGCTTGAGGTGTTTAAAATTATTAAAAAGTTAATACGTTATTGTAATACGCAATCTTGGGAGTAATTTGACCTGGAAAAAAAATGTACTACCTTAAATATGTTGGTTCCTACGAGAGTTGGACAAATGAAACCTGGGGAACCTCTAACATCAATTTTACAATTAAATATACTGAGCTGACTTTGAGCAATAAAAAACTTTTTAGTAACACTTAATATTTTAATACATTTTTATAGCCCTTCTGATTCTATTTAAAATGACGCCAATCATAAGGGGTTCAACTATAATGACTCATAATACGCTTGTTGATTTGCCGAAATCTAGACGTAAATGAAATTCTGTAAACCCAACGATTGGCGAAAATGTTCTAATACAGCGAATAAATCTTTATTCATACTTCATATTACTACAAAATTGAAATAGTTTCGGACAGGACAAAATGTAAAGAAGAATAATACTATAAGAACATACAAGAAAGACAAAGTTCTGAGAAGTGATTCGGAACAACAATATGTTTCAAAGTATTGATTGCTATATCTTATTTTACAATGAATAATCAGACATTGCCAGAACTACAATTTTATAATTCAGTTATAGATCGGTAAATTTTGAAAAGTAATACTTGTGTGGCAAGTCATTTATTTGTGTGCTCGTAATAACTCAATTGTTTTTACAGCCATCAATTGCTTGATGGCGAAGACTTTAAGAAAGAGTATTCCACAACGTCTACTACCCTATATCTGATCTTCGGACTAGTTTAATGTCCCACTCAATCTGCCAGTGCCACTCCTGAAATTAGGAAATCAAATAATTTTAAGACCGTCAAAAGAATAAATGACATGAAATTATTAATACCGTGTAATTGATAATCAATAGATTAATCAGTGGATTGTCAACAGCTTGATGTATCCGGGCAATTAAAAAAAACTGCACTTGATAGCCCGAAGTTAGAAAAGAAAACGAATGGAAAGTCAATCACCTAGTTCTTGTTTTGAAGAAATATTAAAAAGAAATATATTAAAATCGAGCACTTCGGGGAACGAAAGCGGAGACATTAATGTCTTCTCCTTGATTGGAGAAAAATATTGATTAAGAAGAAGGATTAGATAAAGAAGGTGAGATAAAAAATTGAGAGAAAATGTAATATAATAATATAAGGTGTCTAAGAAAAAGGAAGAGAATTAACAGAATGGAAAAATATTCTATGGAAAAAATTGAATATAACTGCAGAGATATAAACATGAATTGTCTAAAAAAACGGTGAGCAAAAAAGCATGTCCCAAGGAAGAAAAGTGAGCCAAAGATTCTACTAAAAGCATTAGGAATTGTTATAGATGATGCTTGGACTCAAATGGAAAGCGAAGTACCAGGTAACATATGGAATAAGGGGAAGGAAATATGTAGAGTGAAAGAAAGAATAAAAGTCGAATATACAAAAGCATGGATTGGAGATATGAAATGGATGAGAAGGATATAATTAAGTGAGAAGAGGGAACGAATTGGGTAGTATAACGCAGACAAATTAGAGCCGTATTGGAGGGGCAATTTAAGTAGTACATTTATATTTAAAAAGTTGGACGAGGTAGGAGACAAGTATTTAGACAGATGGAGAGGTCATAAGAACGGTATGTTGGAATATGGCAGGATGAAGAGAGAATTGAAATTTAATGATTTCAGGGAATATATAAAGTCCGTAAAAAGTGAAGACAATTTTCCAAATAATTCAGAAATTTGTCCCATTGAAAGGTACCGGCAATTTTATGGAAGTATTTGAAAATGATTATAGGGAATCTGAAATAGTGAAAGAATCTGAACAAATGTGAACTACAGCCAAGTCAAAATGTATCAATATGAAATATGCGAGGGTATCTGTGCGAAAGAACAAAATATTTATCATAGATAAATATATAAGAATTATAAAAAACAGCTTTCGTTTGCTTAATAATGCATGTCTTTACACTTCGCTTCCACATTTAAAGCTCGCAATCATTCTCTTATCCTCCATCCTTATCCTATCCTACATCCTTCCGCTCTTATCCGTTTGTAATTTTCATTATATCGGTTATTCCTTATTCTTTCATATGTCTCTTCCCTTTTCATATTCTCCATTCTCCATTGTCTCTTCTACTTCAGTTATTTAGCCTCTTCCTATCTGTACCATCTATTCAAGAACCATCCTATCCTTTCATTTGGTTTTTCTTCTTCTATTAAGCCAATCATTCCTATGTATCCCATTTCTCGCCTAATTTCATCTTATCCAATATACACTCTATACACCTATCTAATACATATTCCTATCTAATACCTATCTAATTCCTGCAACACAATCTCATACGGTGTATATTTCTCTAACTTCTACTCGCACTCTTTCTAACTCCTCTCTTTCACATATTACCGAGACTACACCCCCATAGATCATTATACTTCTAACCATACTCCAGAATATTTGAATTCAATTTAACTGATTTCCCAAACTTTCCCTCACATACACACCTCATTATTTCAATAGTCATCCTAGCTTTTTCGCCACTATCATAATATGCTCTTTGCATGTTCCATTTTGCGCCAATATGTATCCTAAATCTTTATACGGTTTTGCTCTTTCTGTTTTGTCTCAATTTATTTCAAACTTATCTTCTTTACTATGACCACCACTCTTGCCTTTTTTGAATTTAGCTCTAACTCTCTTCTATCTATGTACCTTTTCAATCTGCCCCTCTCCTTAAAGTACGCATCATTTCTTTCCTACTTCCGGCCATTCATACTATACCGTCCACGTAACTTAGAGATCATATTTCCACTCATCGGGCAACCTTGATTACACCCCTAGTGAGATCGAACCATTCTGATACATTTTCTTCTCGCTCTTACTTTCGTTCTCTTATACATTCCTGTTATTATCCTTTTCAATCTCTCTGATATACCAACTTTCTACATATTCTCCCACAATTGCTCGGTTATTAACAAAAACAAAAACAAGAGAAAATTTAAAAGTAGCCAAATGTTACTAGAATATTTAGTATGCCAATATCACATTTTAGTGCTCACAGTTGTAGCACATAAGCTCAATCTTGTTGAAAAGGAAAAGAGCCGCCCGAAGGTGAAAGCAGAGGGGGAGGTTAGGTTGCGTCCTCTAATGTTGAAAGTGGAACTGGGAATACAGAAAACGAAGTGAAGGGTAACTCGGGGGCAGAAAGTATTGTCAAAGCGGACTTCAATACAGACGAGGTCCCATCCGGAGCCGAAACACAAACAGGAAGTAATACTGTTGCGAAAGGAACTGGTAATAGAATTACCAGAAGACGAAGAGCAACCAGGGGGCAGTCGAAAATATCAAAAGGGACTTCTACACAGATGACGTCTCATCTCTAGAGACTCTAGAGGAAGCAAGAATGTTGCAAAAAGATAGATTTAATCTCCACATGAAAGAAGAACTCGTTCAGGGAATTCGAGAGGAACAAAAGAAACCCATCGACGAAGTTAATAGCAGATGAATAAGGTAAAAAGTTACTACAGGTTTTATGGAAACTAAAAGAGAACGCAGTCCAATTTCTTGACAAAGCGAACCAAGTAACAAGCCAAAAAAAGAAGATCGCAATTGTCAGACCCAAAAAGGATTAGCTTCGATAGTCATCACACAAAAATTGATGGTCTAGAAATTATGAAAATGGAAAAAATCATGGTTGAAATGGGCAAAAATAATAAAGCCGCAGAATAAGAAAATTTCACATTGCGATTTCGGGGGGGGGGGGGTTGCGTTGGTGGCCGTTCTAGTTAGAGACTTCTGTTTGGGGTAGGGATTTTTTGGCAGGCAGCCCTTCAGTGGGTTTTTGCAGGCGGGTCTAAAGTCGCCAAAGCAAGTACCAAAGGTACGAAGGACGAAACCAAATAAAAAACTAACTACAATAGCCCGGTTATAAGCCATAAGGCACAGGAAGTTAAAAATTATTTAATATTTTTCAGAATAAATTAAATAAACAAATCTAATAAGAACTAACCGCGGGTTAGTGCAAAAAGTGAATAAAATGACGGATGCAACAAGAAGCAAACAGGTTAGATATATGATCCCAGAAGGTAGAAATGAACAAAGGAAAGAAGAGATGACAACCGCAGCCAAGGATTTCCATAGCTTGACAGACGAACTGGTAATCAAAATAGCTGTCAGTTCAGTTAAAGAAATATGGGACAAAGAAATCGGCACGCTAAACCAATCATATCAGAACGTGAGAGAACGAGGAGATATCAATGTCAGACAAATTAGGGAATTCAGATAAATTAGCATGAGTATAATTTGGATGAAGAAAGGAAAGTCGAGTTTAATTAGTAACAAGTTTGTTGACCAATGTAAAGCCAAAAGAAATACAAAGAAATTATTAAGATAATGGTGCTTTACTCTAAACTAATAAATAAATAGTTTGTGTACAGCGGCAAAATCTGTAAGTACCTAGTTTAAAATTTCTTTATTTTGCATATGGGAATGAATGAGCATATTACTAGATTGCATGTAAACATTTTTAACGACCAATACAATTTAATTAAGTTTAATAACTGTTTCATTTCTGCTGATAAGCCTTAAATTATTAAGGCTTATCCTATCGTAAAAGATTGACGTTTCCAATTATTAATCAGCCACAAGGGGCACAATTAGAAAACGTCCACCTTAGTGATGGTCCGGCCTAGTGTTGTAATCTAAATTAAGTGGGCTAACTGGGGGATTTAGAATAGATCGTTCCGCATCAATTATTCAAATAATAACTTTGTTAGAAGTAGCTATACTAATGTGCTATCTTATAACATAACAAAGCAGTTCGGATACCTATAATTGTAAGCAGGGTATTGCTACGCTAACCCATATAAAAAGTCTCCTCTCACCCAAGTCACCTCGGAGAGAACAACCCTCCGCCCTAAAATATATGTGACAAATATGATCGCAGCAGCGGGTAATTTTGGTAGAATTTATACGAAAATTTTACGTTTATGAGGGAAACAATCTGAAAATCCAGAATTTGTTTTTGTATAAATTTTTGTTGTATAAATTTATAGTGTGATTAACTTAATAAATCTGGTGGGGACGATTACAATTGAACGGAATATAATTTATAATCCCAGTACAAATTTTCCAAAAATTGTAGTTAGTCATTTTTCTTTCAGAGTTTTTATATTTTCAATGTTTATTACAGAAGATAGGCTATTAAACGCATAACAGAGAGATAGGAATAACACATGTCAGGGTCATTGTTCAGTGAAGTGATTCACGTATTCGAATGTTACGAGTTACTTGTTTTATTAAATAGTGGAAATATTTACTAAGGTTTGGCTATATTGATTAAAACTATTCATGCGATAAAATTATTTTATTTTCTTCGAGAATAGAGACAAAGCCTAATATAACAGATTTTTGACAATTGGATTTCTACAACTCGCGAAATTTTATAATTTCGCATATTATTTGATCATACCTCGTAGATGGCAAACATTATCCTTTTGAATAATGTTATCGCCTTTCATCAAAAATTACTTGCGCTCTAAACATCATGAATGTGATTTTGACAAGATTTTTTTTATATAACCTATTCGTTTCAATAAATATTAATTAAATTAAAATTAGATCTTAAAAAAATTTTGATAGTTAAGTATTCTCACCTTTTAATGGCAACATTGCAAATCTCGCGAACTTTGCTTTACTTGGCAGCCAAAACAGGCAGGCATGCAAGCAACCGCCTTGAACGGTTGATCATCGCAGGTCGCACTCCAATGTCGTCGTCTTTAGGAACCGCTACCACACAACTTTGCCGTCACTATTGCCGCCGTATACATATATTCATATAAGCTACATATATGCATATGTAAATGCGTATCCGCACGAATGTAGAGAATGTATGTGATGTCTCATCGCTTAACAAGAAACTTTTCACTGAAGCATTCGCTATTTTTCCCTGAAACGATTTGGTCGTAGTGGTTTCTTCCTCAAGACATTTTCAGGCTTTTATTTATAGCGTAGACTTCTTATAGCTATATTTCTCAATGTTAATTTTCTTTAACATTATTTATTTACATAAAGAGTAATTTTCTTACAAATCTAAATTTCTCCTTAACTAATATTTAAAAATTTTTGTTTGAATCCAGCATATCAGAGTTTCTTAGATTGTATTCTAAAATGCGTTATAAAAATAGGTACAATTTTATTTAATTCCATATTCTTCCTTAGTTTTTATGTTTTAACATAACTACAAAGTCCTTTAAGCTAATTTTAATTTCCTCTTGCCCATGAATCCTTTAAGTAAGCGAATTCGTGTTGTTTATAGATGTGGTACGCGCGTCTTGAAATATTTTGGAGCAGCCCATCGTTCTGGAACAAAGGTAGGATTTATTAATTTCTTTTTGGATTTATATTATATTTTTAATTTATTACGAGTGTTTTAAATATTCTTTATAATGTTAATTCTATTACAGTAAATTTACCACATTCTAAGTAATATTTCTACTGTAAAAAAATCATCAACAATGAATTCATTATTAACGTCTAATTACGATTTTAAATGAAATAAGGTTTACTAATCTATAT
>WYDF02286565.1:0-16633 GCA_009867245.2 Adranes taylori
AATAATAATAATACATGATAGTTACACAGTAAAGTTCATGTTATGAATTATCTAACAATAGAAAATTCTAAACTAAATATCCAAACTAACAATAATCACAGGGAAGACAAAGAAACCCTTAATATGAAGATACAAAATGAAAATTGTAAAGAAGAAGGATTAGGATTGAAAAGAACAAGGAAGTTACTGTCAAGAAAGACTAAAAAACTTTATTTTAGAAAATTGAAACTTTAAAAAGGGGAAGATGTTATATATTGCATACAATTATCATTTAGATAAGGAAATTATATTGATAAGTTGTTAAGTTAGTTGATAAGGAAATTATAATAAATTAATATTTGATATTTGGATAAATAAAACAGTTTTAATTGAAATACGTTGCTTCTGACTATCTAGATGTATAAACTAATTACAAGTACTTAGTTTGTACTTACATATTGTAGTACATTGATTGAAATGGACTTTAATAATAATAAGAAACATTAATATCCGATGAGCAAAATTACTATTAACTAAAATATAAATAACATCGTGTGTTGAAAAATGTTTAGTTTTCGAAGATATACTTTTTCGATGTATTTAGCAAACAAAATAATTTTAAGGGAAATTGTTAAAAGATACAACTGTTAGAATATTTCATCGTTTTCGGGCTCTGTATAAAATAATTGGAAATTGTTAAGATTTAAGGTGTAGTTACCGAATCTCTTGTAGACATAGCGATCAATTCGTTTTATTGGCTCGCAGTGCCATCCACGAGCCAAATGCGGCGAGTGAGGTTATTATAAGGCGATATCATTGTTATACCATTATTATGCATTTGATATATTTCCATTGTTGCTTTTAGCTCGCCAAACATTTGGGAATTAAGAAATTGACCCACGTACGCAAAACTTTGGGAACCACTGCCTTAAACCATCAGAACAAATATGTGCAACTTATGCATCCCCAGTGTTTTCCTTAAACGGGGAGGTGTTTTGACAATGTATGAATGGAAGTTTTAAAGCAAATTTTCATGTTCTCACACAGATGTGGTATAATTATTACAATTTGTTTAATGTCCGTAATCAAAACTATAATAATCTAATAATAATCACTTCGTAAAATCGTGTAAATTAAAGATATTAGACTTTCATATCACATTAAAATATTAGTTTGTACATACTATATCAGAATTTTATAAATTTAATCGACAATAAAAATCACTGACATAGAAAGCCAGAATTCTATTAGTAGCATAGAGATCATTTTCTCAGGATTCATAAAATTCGTGATATGAAAATCTAGAATAAAAATCTAAAAGTACATGCTACTATATTAAAACAAATTAACTTGATAAAAAAAACAAATATAACAAACACATTACAAAAATAGTGAATAACAATTATTCTGATGTGATTTTTAAAAGGTTGATAACTTACAGGCAATATTTGGAAGGCTTTCTTCGGCAAGAATACCTTTAAGATTATTGAGGATTTTAGAAATACAATTATTACATAGAAAAACATGTTAAATATTTTATTAAATTTAAAACAAGACAATTTTTCTGCAAATTGAACAAGAACTAAAATATGTGGCGGTCAATTTTCAATGTTATTGTAAAATAAGGTAGAACTAATTTTATGCTATATTTCCCACTAAATTTGAAAAACAGTAAGAAATACTGTAAAACAAAGTAAAGAAGTTTTACAATAATTTAGTTTAATTTTCTGATAGATTATTTTAACTTCAGACAAAAATATTAGTGACCGATGCGAATATGAAATTAAAAACAATGTTCAAAGTCTCCACTTGAAAATTCTGCGTACTAATTGCGCAATAAAAATGTTTAAGAAAACTAGATTTCCAGGGTTGTCACAAATCAATCCAAATTCATATATAAAGCGATTTTGTAATATAAAATGACTGCACAACATTTTAATGTAATCTGATGATTTCTGAGTCTATGCTATTTGGAATAATTGACTATCTGTTTAGGTAAACTCCCACTTACTTGCGGCTGGAAGAGAACTAAATTTTACATTTAAAAGTCTTTGGTACATTATCAAGCTGACAGATACGGGATCACAACTAACTCAGAAAAGGAGTGTATATAATTTAATAACGGGCAATAGTAGAAAGAAATAGAATAGACTCAATTAAAACTAATACAGAACAAGATATAAGGTTAGTAGACTTAAAGATCGAGAAAAATTAATACAATTATCGTTAGAACTGTCAGTATTAAAAAATGTGTTAAAAGTGCACAAAAATAACTTCATAGAAACATATAAATGAGTCAAATGAAATAATTTAGTGATAAAAGAATGTGTAGAAGTAAAAAAACTAGAAAGAAAATCACAAAGTTCCAGAAGTACAAAATGAAGACAAAATATTGTATACAAAAGAAGAATAGACGAAACGGTATATGAATGTTTCCGTCCAATAAAAGTTATCGTAAGTCAAACAACAAAGAAATTATTGATTTTCTGAAGCAAAAATACAAAACCTGTTTGTATAAAATTTGGTGACCAAACCAAGCTTCGGGTGGCCCAAAAATGTTATATTTGTGTCGATGAACTTAGAAGATGATATAACGGAAAACAAGAACTGCAAATTACAGCGTAAATTGTTATTTTTGCGTTAACAATCTGTATGGTTCGAATTTGAAGAATAAGAAAGATGTAGCCTACCGTACCGAACCTTATCATCGGCAGTTCATGAACTTGACCAATGTCCCAAAATTCCTGTGGCAAAACCTTCAAGAATTCTAAAGCGTCTGCCTTCTAATTCAGAGAAACTAAAAGAATACGCAGAGCTAATTAATACTGGTGGTGCAGAACAGTGCTCTTAGTCCGACTTGAATAATTTGGAAATTTGGAAAAGGTACTGGAGGATACACAAGAAACTACACTCGCGAAATAGGGACTACACAAAGGGTTATAATATAAGAGACAA
The DNA here is from genome assembly GCA_009867245.2 of Adranes taylori. Taxonomy (NCBI): domain Eukaryota; kingdom Metazoa; phylum Arthropoda; class Insecta; order Coleoptera; family Staphylinidae; genus Adranes; species Adranes taylori. The sequence goes on from WYDF02286565.1 coordinate 2,935, forward strand.
AGAAGGACGATACCCATAGTTATCATGTTTTTGTATCTGTTAGACAGTTGAGATAAAGGACAGAATTGGGCAAAAAAAATATTCACACAAAACGTGGAACTAAAAATATTATACAAAAAAGTTTAATTGAACCGAGTAGTATTACTATACCACCACGTCAAGCCCCTCGAATGATGAAACAACTCATTAAAATATTCATACAAAACGTGGAACTAAAAATATTATACAAAAAAGTTTAATTGAACCGAGTAGTATTACTATACCACCACGTCAAGCCCCTCGAATGATGAAACAACTCATTAAAGCTTACCAAAAAGAAAAAAAAAACTTTAAATATATCTGCAGTGAATTCACCAGATCACAAAAAGCAAAAAATGCACTGCATGCACTTTTAGAAAACTTATGGATGATAAAAGATGATGAAAAAATAACAACTTTGGAGAAAGTAGCAAAATTACCAGAAACATGATCCATAAATATATGTGGGTGACGTAAAAATAACATTTACTTTAAGTGATGTTAAAAGAAAATTTTTTTCAAACTCATTTGGAATAGTTTCCTCAAAACTTGAGTGAAAAATAGGTATAGCGCAGATGGATCGAAGTTATCAATAATGACTAATTGGTACTGGACGTGACCAGAGACAATCGAAATTAGAAACAAACTGAGCTAAGAAGAAGAAAAAAATCAAAACTCAAAGAAACTGGCATGACAAATAATAGTTTATTTCGTGAGCACTTAAAATCATTTTTTAACATTTACAGTGATATGGAAAAATATTTATAGAATGGTGAAAGCTTACAATTTATTTAAGGCATGAACTTAAGAAAACAACTTCAAATCTTCACAACAATTTGTGATAACTTCTACAATTATTCCAGTTTTTTGTGTTTTTTGGAAATCTCAAGTCCCCAAGCCTTGCTTCAGATCCCAGAAAATTTAAAACAGATTTTCCTGATAAGGTCTAAAAATAGAACTACATATTTTGAATCAGGATTCTTCTTCAAATACATAGACTGACTGCATTTTCCGTTAATTTCTTTAATTTAAATTAGCAGAAACCCCTTTTCAGTAAGGATAGGAAACATTGCTTGTTGAATGGCACAGGGCTGTATGATACATGGAGTATACAATGAAGAAATATTGGCTTCTTAGATCGCTTCGTTAGTGAAAAGATGTAGAAACAAAAAACCTTAATTATCATTATTATAATGGATTTCATTTGTGTATGCGCATTGTGAGATGTGCAACGTTCTTGATGAATACAACGTACAAATTATTAAAAATGAATTTTAAAAGGAAGAAGTAACACGTCAGACATGTTTTCCTCTGTCAGACATGAATTGATTCTTCATATCTAATATGTTTAATAAGAATATATCATGAACATTTAGAACTGAACAGCAAACATGAGACAAATATGATCTAAATTCAGACTATTGTTTATTAAATTATTGCCTTAGTAAGTGTTCCCTATCATCATAATATTCTTTATCAAATTCAATTGAATTGTTATTCGATATGCCTCTGGCTATAACAAATGAATCAGTGCTAAATATCGTATCGTAATGCGATTCGGTAATATTTCCTATAGATCGCGATTTACGATGCCTGGCGAATTTATCCGAAGCGGATCGTTCGTCAGTTGGCAAGCTGTTATTGCGTAATACGTAAGACGTATTGTTATTGAATTTATTGTTGCTGTTAGTACCGCTCCCAGACGTTTTAGTACCGCCTCCTCCCTTAAATAATTCGCTAAGCGATAAAGCGGATACTTTGCTCAAAAGCAAATGTAAAGTTGACGTAGAAGTTGACATTCGCGAATTGAAAGACTTGTGTTTAGCACTGTTGTAGGAAGATGGAACGGGAGTAGGTGGACTGTCACGTCTACTATCGTTACCTATGTTAGGACGTCCTGATGAGCTGACAGCATAATGTTGATTGTTCAGGTTGAGTTTCAATCGGTGAGCGTCTAAATCTGGTGCACTTTTAGACCATGCTCCTGGACGTACTACACCTGGCAATATACCACTATCTTGATTCGCATCGAAATAATTAATTGGGCCATAGATATAACTGCCACTCGACAAGTGTTCTCTACCAGATCCATCTCGTACAGCGTATGAAGCAATGGGACTGCCGCCAATAATGCCTGCTCCTGATGTTTTCAACGTGGGAGGTAATTGACCACGTTCACGCTGATGACAGGTGCTTGGGCCCCATGTTTTTCCTTTGATACCATCAATAGGAACTAGTGTAAAACATTGAAAAAATCGATAATAAAGGTATTAAAATTATTTAAAGCTTTTGTTGTAGTAGAATAAGAATTGTTCATTTAGTACTCAAAAAATATTACTAATAACTTATATCGGCACTAACTGAGAAAAACTAGATAAAGCGATTTATTGCTAAACAGAGATGGGTTCTACAACTGACAGCAAAAAGTAATTTCCTGAGATATTTATTAAAATACGTCAGAAAATTCTTTTCGCTGTGGAAAATGGATTTCATAAGTATTTATCAAAATACGTTAGTTCTTTTTCGTGTGTAGGAACCTGAAACAATAAATTTACTGAAGTATTTACCAAAATAATGTAAATAATTCTAGTTGGTGTACAGAACACCAAAAAATAAAAGCAATTTCTGAGCTATTCATCAAAATAACATAGAAAATCATTCTCGGTATATAGGATCGATTTTGTTGACGCCTAAATAGATTTTCTGGCAAAAAAAATGATTTTCTGAGTATTCCCATAAACCAAAAAAAAAAAGATTTTGTTACGTATTTTGATAACAATTAACACAGCAAAAAAAAAATGTTTTAGGTATTTTCCACAAAAATCCTCAAAATTTCTAGGGTAAATTCATTATACTCGCTGTTCTATACACCGGAATGGAGTATTTTAACAGTAGTTCAGAAAATTTATTTTTGATACAAATTATAGCAACTATCTCTTTCTAGCGATAAATAGTTTTTCCCAATTTCGGTAGACATATTTCTTCAGGTTATATATTTGTTGATATCGTTAAATTAATATAAATTATATACCAGTGCATAAATAATTTAGATGTTTCTTAGTTATCTTTCTTTATTAGTTTAGAATCTTGAACATAGTTGTTGGTACAGTTTAGAAGACGATTTTAGGTTATTTCGATATATGAGATGTTTCCTAAAAATCTAAACCAAATAAAGATCACTTAGTGAAATGAAGTAAGCTTTTTTTTTTAAACCTCATTGATGTGCAACAAATCTACTAAACTTGGAACTAATTAAACACAATACTTGTAAATGTCCTCAAATGTACAGTGTAGAGATAAACATTGTAACAAAATTACTAGTGCCCCTGGCAAATAGTAGAAATCAACCTTTCCCCGCACCGACAATTAGACCTAAAGCACATAGTTTTGATCACCGTATATACGTACTTTCCCATTTGTACTAATTGTATTGAACTCTTTCATTACTATTTTGATGTTAATACTTTGCTTTTATTCATTGCTTTACGGTTTTGCCATTTTGAATATTTTTATTGTATTGTATGTTAACACTGTCTTGTCTATCATATGGTATTTACATAGAATAATAAACCGATTGCTTAAAAGTACTGTTCAGAGCATCTCAACAGCAGCCCTCAAAACATCACACACTCACGTAATCATCTACTTTTAAGTCGCCGTTTAGAGATGCAATTAAGTTTTTTTCTAAGAAAAGAATTTTTCCCAAGGAAAAAATATTTCCGGTAAATAATTGCGGGTAGATGTGTGGTATTCAGAAGGAAAAGGGATGACAGGTTTGGACAAGGAAAAAAGGGCTGGGACAATGGTTTCCCCCGTATGGTATTGGGAGCTAAGCCAAGGCTTGTGTGGGCAGCAACGCGTCCCTGCAGAAGATCGATCAACTATTGGGTCCATAGAAGAGTATCTACCCGCTACCTGTAATTTACTTTCCTACAATACAGACATTTACTTCCCTACAATACACACATTTACTATACACACATTACAATACTCACATTACAGACATTTACTTTCCTACAATACAGAACATTATTAAACGATTTAAAGAGACAGATATTAAGAGAAAAACGAGTTCGGGATGAAAAACAATAAAAATCATATCAAATAAACTTACTTTGAGTATAATAATTCAATTTCAGTGCGCACACATGAAAAGAAAAATAACATTTGCAACATACAAGTGTAACAAAATTTTCAATTGGAAAAATTTTCAATTGCAAGTGATACTAAAACGTTCAAAATGTGTCAAATCGTACTCATAAAAATAAAGTGCAATCGCATAAAGCGAAAATTTACAAATCAGCCCTTTCTTTTACGTAATGAGTAGTGTTTCGCACCTTCTCATTCATCAACTCATGGAAATAATAAATAAATATAATTAACTCACTGTTGCAAAATACGCTCCATAAGAAAAATTTGGGAGGATACTGTTCTGGTTTAGTATACGATCGAAAGGATTTATTAGAGCATTTATTCCACAATCTCGTTGTGTTAGCAAAAAATTTGCGAGAAAAAAAGACAATCAAGCGAACAGTAGAAATTATCCAATTGAAATTTTTATTCTTCTCCAAAAGGAAAAGTGTACAGCAAAAATGTGGAAAAATTAATTACGCGGATTGTGTATTGTTTACACAAAACTAAACTTAACTCAAAAAAGAATTTGTAAAATCCACGACAAGCCGCTGTACACCCACTTAATATAATATAATATGAATTAATATAATATAATAAAAGCATAAAAAATCCATAAACTTAATATGAGTAACATTGTTTTATACTTACGCGCTATGGCTCTCAGTCTATTAATCGCGGGTGAACCGGGCGGACTTTGCGGAGAAGCCCCACCGCCTGAAATTACCGTCGTTGTTGTTGTACCTGGACTGACATTAGCACCACCGCTCGCAGGAACGGCGAGTTTATGATGATGGTGGTGGTCGGGAGTAGTATGTTGTACGGTTAATGTATGCCGAAAGTCAGATGGAAAGCTTATGTTACTGCCAGGTTCTCTTTTCAGTAGTTTTAAACGAGATCGTTTAAATTTACCTAAAAATTTAATAAGTCGATATATCGAGTATTTAAGAACATTTTTCACATTACACTGCGATCTAAAATTTTGTAAATGTGTGTTACTTCTAATTGTCTGTCGAGAAGTAAAAAAAATGTAAGAATTACGAAATATTTATTGTGTGTATTAATAGAACAAGCAGGTATTTCAACGAGTTGCAACTCAAGAGATGTATTAATACAAAGGTTAATAAAAATCATGATTTTGTTCAATAATTTTAAACACTGTTTCAAGTGTTAACCTAAATTGCAAACCATATAAATTTTATGATTTAAGGATCTTACGAATACTTAAATCATAAACTAAAATGATTGTAACTTTTATTTAATTAATTTAAATACTGCTGACTGCTTTAAATGCTCACTCAAGAATATTTAGTGAACCATACAAGCTCATCATGAACATCTCAAATATGACGCATAAAAAAACGTGGAAGTGACCGCCACCCCACTTTCATATACTGGAATTCAAAAGTTTCATTATATTACTCATAAAGAAAAGACTTCTCCATTTAGGGTAAGAATCGATTGAAATAAAAACGCACAGCTAAAACCACGCGGAAAAAGTGTATTTCGCAAGCATTTGAATTCAATATTTTGCCACTAAGAAGATAATTTGAAAAAATGTCAAGGCCAATAGTTAGGCCTCTCACAATTGAGAACTTCGCACTATAGAGGAAGTGAAGCCAGATCTCAAATTTCATCAAAAAATAGTGCTGAATGATAACACATTTCGATTACGTTAAAAACGAAATTTCCGCATTTGGAAACTGGAAAATCCACGTAAGATTGTTGAGAGACCGCTGTATCCAGAACGTGTTTCTGTTTAGTATGCTTTTTGGCCAGAAGCATTGAGTAAGTAACAAATAGAGGTGTAAAAGGATAAGGAAAACCCGACTACGTTCGAAAATGATGCCCCCTCAATTTTTGTGAACTTTTTTTAGAACTCCTTGAACTAATCTTGCCCAGTTGAAACTATTGTTTAGCCAGGATACAAACTAATATAACTAAACAAGAGCAGAACTTTATTTCAATGTATTTTCATTTTTGGGTGCGTTATATTGCCATTGTAGGTTATTAAATGCAGGAAATTACAGTAATATCAATTAGATAAAAGAGGATAAATATATAGCTGTATATGTGGGTGTGTGATGTCGTAAACGCATTTTTTAGTCAACACAATATTTGTGTTTATAAGTAGATTGTTTTCACAATCGCACTCACTAGATAAAAGAATTTTGCTGACTAGATTCTGTAGTCGTGTATAGTTTCTGAGGGGAATCCCACAGTTTGTTTATTTTGATTTGGAACAATTTGATTTGATTTTATCTAATGGTACATATTTGGTTTTAACAATAAAAACGATACACAGATTGGGTTTTTTCGAAATGAATTAATAATAATCTCTAGACTGATTCTTATAAATAAATAAATAAACCTTTATTGGCATTTTCTACAATGTACTTAACTACAACTTCATTAAATCCACTAACAGAATATCCCCTAAAATGAAACGAAACAAAAACATCTAATTACAACAAATAATCTAAGCCGAATGATATGTGAACATTTCTCTACTGAGTTTTATTTTTTTAATTTTAGTAGTTTCTTTGATTCCCTTTCCCCCTTTTATATATCTCCTCCATTATCTTCATTCCTTTTCCCCCCTACCCATCCACACTCTCCAATTCCTCGCTTCCTCCTTTTGCTCCCTTGTCAATCCAAACATCACAGATTCCTCCACCCAATGCTCCCATGTCTCTTCCATTCCTCGACACACCCTACAACAACTTTCAGTCTCCTTCATTCAAAATCTGATCCCCTTTCCATAATCCCACACCTAAATCTTGCAATCATCCTTTTTCTTTCATCGTCTTATCCGACCCTACATATTCTGCCCTCGCCCCCACCGCCTCTACTTTCTTATACCGACTTTCTCTTATCTTGCCGTTCCTTTCTTGCATTTCCACATCCTTCAACATTCTGTCCACTTCTAACTCACACCCCATACCCTCCAACATCTTATCATACCATTTTCTCATCGACCAACCACACCTCTCAAACAGTTTCTTCCTGTCTACCCATTTATTCCCTGCTTCCCCCTTTTCCACATCCATCATAGTACACATGTATACTTTTCGCACCATTCTTTCATTCTCTCCTGCCTTTCATATTTGACCATCTTCTTCACCCTCCGTACCCAACATTTATATAAACTCATTTCCCGCATCACGATCTCACTTATAAATCTATATACTATTTACAGTATTTACATATTTATAAAAATAAAGGGAATACTATAATAGTACCGATTTTTGCAGAGGTAACGGGAACTATACACAGTAGAGAAAATAAAGTTTATAATTTAGTTGAAACCACTTCTTATTTAAGAGTTAATTTTATACACAAAATAAAGTAGGCCGCAGATTTTTCCGATCAGTTTAAGTGCTTATAAAATTAGTTTGAGCAAGGGTGCTGCTCACCTCTTTGTCACCAAACAGCGCGGCAGTATTCTTCTAGGCTGGCGGCATACTTCTAGCCTTCCCCCCACGGTCATCACCATTTCATACAGCATGCTTTTATTACATAATACCATTTTTAATGTATTTTTTATTTTACTTATTGTTACAAAATATGACATTTGGCCAAAAAATCATTGACGAATTTTGAAAACAATACGATTTTAGAGTTTTCGTTCTCCTCTAATTTTTTTATTGATTTCTTAACACTTTTACCTTTTTCTAGAAAATTATAGCGTTGAGACATGAAGAAAATTAAAGACATGAGACATGAAAACGTTTACTCATTAGCCTCAGTTTTACTAAAATAATAAAACTACCAAGTTGTATTGAAATAGTTCAGTGGTTTCCGACAAAAATGTATGTAGATTTCAAAGAAAAACCGTCAACTTACTAACAGTCTTTTTGTTATTGTTATAAATAACTAAATGAATATCGGATGCTTATAAATATACTTCATGTCTTTATAACTAAATGTTTATAAATAACTAGATTTCATTGTTTTCTATCCTGACTACCATTTCTAAAAATGTCTGACCCCCATAGCATATTACATTACTGTACACGCTATAGTCGCAAGTGTATCAAATCTGGTTGTAAGTCTAGGCGTTTCAAAGTTATGCTGGAAAGTATGTTGCTAATTACATTGATACACAGCTACACATACTTACATTTATTTTTATTTTTTGTTTTGATATAAAATCTCATTGAAGAAATAAGTTTTTCATAGTTCTACCACAATTGAATAACTATTTTTCTACGTTAAAATGTATAAAAATAGAATCACATTTATCTTTAAATATAATGTTACTAAATACAAATTGGCAATGCTATTTATTAGCAAATAAATCATTAGCAAAAGGACTGAAGTGGCAACTATATAACTTGGTGGCTCTCCAGTTAGGCGGCAATGGGGTAACATCTAACCGCCGACGCACCGCAGTAATCGGAAAATTTACATTGTTTAAAATCTCAATTTATTACTTACTCAATGGTCGAAGGCATTAATTAACACTCCATTTTTTCTTGCGAACAACAAACAAAAGAGAATTTACGGAAAACAATGATAGATATCGCGCCAGGATTAATGAGTTTTTATGGTCTCGCTTGCAACACATATACTAAAGAATTTGATTTCAGTAGGACGGTTCAATGAGCTAAACGGCGCGTAATTTATTCTGAAAATAATTTATTTATGATCTTTTCAACCTTCTTCATGTCTTTGAGGTACAAAAAATTATTTAAAATTAATCTTTTTGAAAATCTCTACATCCAGTCTCAACGCTATAATTTTCTAGAAAGAGGTAAAAGTGTTAAGAAATCAATAAAATAAATTAGAGGAGAACGAAAACTCTAAAATCGTATTGTTTTCAAAATTCGTCAATGATTTTTTGGCCAAAAAATATGTTATATCATGATGAATTTCATCAAGCAGATTAAAATCTGTCTATGGAACTCCGGGGGCCATATAGCACACATTGAGTTTCATTTTAATTGAGATGTTTCATATTTTCATATTTAATAAACATTTTTTTTTTAATTTCTTGAAATATTTTGAGTTTTATTGCAATAAAATTCTAGGTAATCCGTACATAATTCAAAATGATAAAAGTAAATTCTATGAACGACCAAATGTATATATTCGAACAGCTTATTAGGATTAGCATATTTCATTATTCCCTTACATTATAATCTAACAAAATATTAAATTGTTCATTAATTGATTAAAAATTAACAATAAAAATGTCTACCTTTCCGTTTATGAGGTGTTGGTGTTTGTTGGTTAATTAGAAAATTTAGTTCTCGTACGAGTAAGTCAGATTCTCGCTGATGTAATTCTTCCTCTCTTTGTCTAAGAATTTCTGCGTGCAATTTCTGTTGCATTTGGGCACGATTGAGATTTTCTTCGCGACTTCGCAATTCCTAAAAAAGGGTATCATTTTTGTATTTCGTAAGATTACAGCGTCAATTGTACGTGTTGAAAATGTTACTGTCAAGGGCGGATTTACGGTTTTAAGAGGCAAAGGGACAAATCTAAAATTTTATGGGTATACAAACATTGAATTTACTAAATTTCTCGTTTTAATTTCTTGGATAATGATTATTGATTTTCTTGAATAATATTATAATCGGATCAATACTTCGGATCAATAAGAGATGCAAAGGGGTAATTAGGCAATTGTTTCCGCATGAAAATCCGCCCCTGGTTTCTGTTACATAAAATCTATTACATTACATAAAATCAATAAAAACAAGAAAAATAAAATCACAATCACCAAACAATATGATTCTCAAATAACTAAAAAACTCATATGTTCATCACATCTGTAAACAAAAACACTTTTTTCTCTCGACCACATAATTTTTCTCAAAGACTAAAAATTATTTACAACACTACAAAGCTTGAAAAAACGGATCAACATGCATAAGTGGTATACCAAAGACCGATTGTATACGCAAAAAAATATTCAGGTGAGAGAATATTATTTCCAACAGGAAGAGAGAAGGGATTGTTTACACATCAGTAAAACACAAATACAAATTACGCCATTTTTACAAGTTGCAATTTTTTTTTGGGTTTAATTACGAATAGGTTTTTTAATACGTAATTTAATTTTAAAAAGAAAAATGGCTGGAAAAGGTATTTATTCCCTATCAGAATTTCTTGTAAACCAAATATTGAATGCAAAAATTAAAGTCTCGATAATAAATAAGAAAAAAAATTATATTTATTATTTTTATTTAATTGATTTCTGTTTAGAATATGTTCTCATGTCCGACATCGTGCTGTAAATACAGCTTATTAGAAATTTCGCGACAGATGTAGGTTTTCAATCTTACACGTATCATTTTTAATAATACTTGGCTACAGTGAGATATGTAAACTATTTAATGTTCTGTCCAGTCACTAGAGCTTAGAAAAGTTCTCCAAATTTTATTGTGTGAAGCATGTCTCACGCCGATCATTTCGTCATCATCGTTCTTTATCATTACCTTGACATGACTTCAGTTTTCTCAGAATATCTTCAATTTCCGTTCTCAGAAATGTAGTTTATCCTACGATATAGGTCCAGGAGGGCAATTTCTTCAAAAAGACGTTGACTGTAGTCATTCAATCGTTTAAGTATTGTGTCTATCTCTGTCTATGGGAAAACATGGGCTCGGTGAGCCAAATGAAAATGGTGAATTGTTTATTAATTCGTACGCTAGCCATGATTTGGTCATTGAAGGAACATTATCCCCCACAAGAAATGCCATAAAGACAGCCATGGAACAGAAGTTACGGAAAGAACAGGCTGGTTTTCGGGAATATCATAGCTGTGTAGACATGATCAATACCCTTAGAATTCTCATTGAACAGAGCTGCGAGTGAAATTCTAGCACATATATGCTATCTATCGATTTTGAGAAAGCTTTTGTCTCAGTGGATAGGCAAGTCATGTGGCAACTCTTAGTAAAGTATAGCATTCCGCCGAAGATTGTTAATCTAATATGAGAGAACTACAATGGCTATGACTCCCAAGTGGTGCATGAAGGAAAGTTAACAGAGGCCTTTGAAGTGACCTCTGGAGTTAGGCAAGCATGTATAGTCTCGGCTATTATCTTCCTCATTGTAATAGATAATATCATGACGAAGTGTAGTAAAAATGAAGAGGTTTACAATGGGAGTTAGTGGCCAGACTGGAAGACTTAGATTATTCGGACTATCTGCTGCTGGCACACACCTTTCAGCATATGAATGAGAAGTTTAAAGAACTGGAAAGTGAAGCACGTAAAGCAGGGCTCCAGAATAACTCCAGTAAGACAAAAGAGATGAGATTGTTTTCAAGAAATCGAGAGGGTTTGAACGGACAGGAAATAGAGGAAGTAGACCGGTTTTGTTATCTAGGAAGTTTGGTAGATAAACAAGGAGGTGGAGTATTAGAGGACATTAAAGGAGGTATAAAGAAGGCAAATGGGTCTTTAATGTTAAATCTTCTCTACGCATGTGAAACCTGGAAAGTTACTGCAAAAATAACAAACATGTTACAAACGTTTGTAAATAGATGTCTTCGTAGGATACAGGGTGTTTATGGGAACGGACTGCGCGAACTCCTATTGTTAACCAGATTAAAATGCGAAAGTGGAGATGGATAGGCTAGACACTGAGGAAGCAGGATAGAGCCACCGAGAAGAAAGTGCTGTAGCGCTCAAGGGAAAAGAGGGCGCGGCCGGCCACGACAGACTTGGAAAAGATCTGTGATGGATGAAGCAGCTGAGGCAGGGAAGAACTGCAATGGTTAGCACGCAGGAGAGTTCGCTGGCGAAACTTCATTGAAGCCTTTTGCTCCTACAGGAGCCACGGGAGATAAGTCAAGTATATCTCTATTAAGACTCTTCATATTCTTCGATCCCACTCCCTCCGGCTTGAAATCGCTGCTTATTTACTTTAATTTTTTGACCAAATCTCTAGTATCACTTTGATTATGACAGTTCTTGACTTGTTGGAATATTCCTTCTACGTAAATGTTTTTGTACTTTTCACACACTTGTTAATGTATATGATATGCAGTGCTGACTGTAATGACATTTTCGAATGGATTCGCCGTGGCCGATGTTATTCTTCCTCGTCGCAATTATTACATTCATCGTCTAATTCAACGCTAAAGAGTTAAATAGAAAAAATTAAAAGAAAAAAGAAAATCAATCTTAAAAAGTCATGCATTTTATGCTGTTAAAAGAATGTACTTAATTAAAAAAAAAACTGAATGACACGCAAGGTGAGTACTTTTTCATAGAGTCTAGCGATCTCTTAAAGTAGAAAAAATTAAAATCTTTAAAAACGGAAAAAACTACTCTAATTAAAAATATCATGTTAAATTATTCAGAGGTGCTAAATTATTTATGACAAACAAAATTTTGCATTTTACTACCATTTGCAGTAAAACAGTTATTTTCAAAAATAGCGCAAAATATTTCTGAAACTTTTTTAAAGGCATCAATCAATATTCTACACATTTAACATTTGGAAGAACTGGAAATCCTTATCTCTGATTTAAAGTAGCCAGAGATATTAGAGATATTAAGTAGCGCTTCAGATATTAATTTATACAGCATTAAGTATAATTATTTATGTACTTAATGTTTGTAATTTTAATATTGAGATTATTCAGATAAGAGTTTGGAAATTTGTACAAGTATACATTAAAGTTGATAATGTAGTAATATTTGTAAGTGCTTTTTATAGAGGTTCCAATATTTCGGTAAAAGGATTACTTGTATCTTTGCAAACATATGTACATGAATATTAACTTCGAAATAATAATTGGTGATGCTAATATAAATATTTTGTCTAACAATAAATATGAAAAAAAACTAATATTATAACTAGGAGTTCTGTCTTTAATTAATAGTCCCACAAGATGTTGAAATCATAGTGGGAGCTGTATTGATCACTGCTTGATTATTTTCCTCAGCTCATATATAATCTAGGAAATACAGCATATATAAAGAATTCTACTATTGTCGTGAAGACCGTTACTTATGAGCAATGTATAAAGGATGGTACTGATATAAAATGGGATGAATTCCCTTCAGTTGGAGATATTAATCTTGCACGAAATAATGTAATAAATGCACTACAACATATAGTAAATAAACATTCATAAAATAATAAACATCACCTAAAAATATAAAGCGGAAAGAATTGGTAACATCGGGCATTATAACCTCAATCAATATTCGCGATAAACTATATAAAATATTTATTAAATGTCCTTCCGAGGAAAATCAACTAAAATTTACAATATATCAAAATATTGTATGTATCAAAATATGTAAAATATTGTGTTTTATTTAATTCATTTAATAAAACCATTAAAGCTGCTGAAAATAAATTCTATAAAAACAAAATTGAAAATAGTAATGAGGACAAAAGAAAGGGCTTTTGTTAATGTCAGGGGGGGGCCGCAAAAATAATATGCCTGCTTCGATTTTTAAGTATCAATAAAACCTTTTTAAATTTGTACTTCGAGCAAGTCTAGTTGACCAAACAAATAGTCGAGTAAGTAATGTATATTGCAAGCTATCTAAACATCTATACACAGTTTAATTAAATA
>WYDF02286576.1:0-16633 GCA_009867245.2 Adranes taylori
GTACAGCATTATTTATACAGTCCACTTTATTTATCTTTTATTTGTTTATATTCACCACCAAGAACGCAAATTCAACACAATGAATGTTGTTTCCTAGCCAAATATTCTCACTCCCTCTCCTTCAATTACATCTAGTCCTAAACATCCTTGTTTTTTTTAGTAAAGACTGTTCCATCCATTCATCTGCAAAAACTTCTTATCAAGATGAGGTTATTCCTTTATCATTGGTAAACAATATAATCAAGATAATGGATGGAATTCCTCATAGTTCTTTAGTACATGTGCTCAGTAAAGTTTTTCAGATAATGTCATCGTCTCGCATTGGAAATAAATATTCATCTAGTGATCTCGATAAAAGGATGAGTATAGCAGGCTCATCATCTTCTGTTTGAATTTTGTATTCAGTATTAAATAGTTCAACATTTAATTATTCGCTTTTTTTTTCTTTAATAGTTAATTAGTTTAATTTAATAGTTTAATAGATAATTAACAATTTAATGTCAATTGTTTTATCTTCTTTTGTTTGGCGTTAACTATCTTACAATGGAACAGTCGAAGTATTTTGGCTAATAAAACGGCTTTATTGTATATCTGTTATATTTATGCTCCTGACATTGTTTTTACATGACACATGGTTATCCCATGCTAAGCATTTTGCTCACTCTGGCTATATATGTAATCGTTTCGATATCTAAACCTAATTTGAACATTAGTATTGGATTTACAATGTCATCCGGATTTACAGTATGTTTATTTAAATATAGCTTTCATTAATTTTGTATTCTGATATATTCCGCCACATGTAACAGTTAGTATTGAATTCTGGCGTCTCATAATTTCGAAAATCCTTTTTATATTTTGTGGGATTTCAATGCCAATGGCCGATTATGGGGTAGTTCCTTTACAAATGCTAATGGTTCCTCCTTGATTAAATGTATACAGGAATACAACGTTCAAAAAATCAATTATCCTAATTAGAAACTACTTTATGCATGAAAATATCTAATTATGATTCTTTCACATTTCACTTACAGAAAGCTGCCGACTTGTTCATTCCATTCTATACTAATTCATATAAAAACTTATCTTATCCTTGGCGGGATTCTGAAGTTAAATCTCTGTTTAAGAAAAGGAAACGGTTTCACGGGATTTTAAAAAGAATATTACTGTTAAATTATAAGCGTATTGCTGCTTTGGTCAGAAAAACTATTCGCCAACAGAAAAGGAGTAGTTTTGTCAAATTTTGTGAATCTTTTATCAAGGAATTCTAATATATCAGATATATGGAAAAAAGTAAAAGCAATATCAATTTTGAATAGAAGTAACCATCCTCAGATATCTAGAAGGATGCCAGATGCTTTTAAGGAGCACTTTTTGGGTCTTCTTGCCCCTCCATTAGTTTCCCCACTTATAGAAGAAACGAATGAGTACTCTATCCATTTTTTACTTAATCCTATCAAATACTAGAAACTTGACTACATTTGAATTAATTTAGTCGACTCGTCACCAGGGATGGACTCCATCTCGTATTCTATGGTTAAACATCTTCCGAAAGGTATGCTTTTGTTACTATTAAAGGAGCCTTTTCCAAATTATTCCAATTCTTAAACATGGAAAAGATTTTTTATCTCATCTTAGTTATCGTCCAATCGCTCTGCCTTCTTGTTTAAGAAAAATCTTTGAACATATTTTAAAGATAGATTGGATTGGTGGATCGAAAGTAAAGATCTTCTCCATAGCTAACAACTTGGTTGTCGAAAAGGGAAACAAATCATGGATTGTTTAATACTCTGATATAAAAAGGGGATTTATCAATAATGAACATACTGGTAGCATATTTCTGGATATAAATACAGAATTTAATTATGTCAATCCTTATCTGTTATGTTCAATTTTACAGAAATTGAGCTTTCCTTCGCACTTCACTAAATTAATATATAATTTAATATATTTCAAGAAAATATTCCTTTATGGGGAAGAATCATTAAGTAGGGATTAATGGCTGGGATTACTTAAAGGATCTGTTCTCAGTCCCATTTTATTCAATATATATATATTTCCAATATTTGTAAAATTATTCCCCTTACAGTTAATATATTAATATATGCTGATAATATAGTTATCTATAGTAGCAGTAAATATGTTCCGGATAACCAATGTAATCTTCAAGGCGGTTTGGATTTAATTCCCCTGTTCTTGGTTCTCTGGGTTTATCACTAACCCCCACAAAAAGCACGGGGACATTTTTTACAACATCCAGGATAACCCCTCCGATTAATGTGACATTAGAGGGGGAATTCATCTTGTTTAACTTGTCAATGAAATACTTAGGCTAATGTATGAACTCTAAACTTAATTTTGACCATCACATCTCCTATCTTCACAGTGTTTGCTTGAACAGAATGAATATTCTAAAATCTCTAACAAAAATGTATTGGGGTTCCAACCTTTCTAAACTGATAATTTTTTATGTCATATATTTGCTCCCTTTTAGATTACGGTTGCCATATTTTCTCAGATACTTCTAAGATTCGTATGAAGATAATCAATCGTATTCAGTATTCGACTTTAAAAGTATGACTGGGTCTCATGAGATCATATCCAATAAGATCAATGCAGGTAGAGACCTCAGAGCCTCCATTCCTTTGTGAACTGTGTTACTAACTTCAAAATATATTTTTAAAATAATTTCTCCTCAGTCATTTGTCTTTTCACTAATTGATAAGTTGAATCAATAATGTTATTGATCTCTCTGTCCCTCACGACGAAATTCTTTTCCTTCTCCTCTTTTTCTTGCTTTTAGAAAGGTACAATCTTTAACTAAGTTCATCAGCAATGGTAAGAGGTTTCCGCTTTTTAGCATTCCGTGCGAAGCAGTATACTTTAAAATTTTAACTATGTATTAGGAGGATTTCGGTAACGGATAATAATGGTTAAAAGGCCTAGTGTCAACACCAAAAATAAAGTTGAAGAAGAAGAACATTAACTGTTCAGCTTCTTCTCCTTCAAACATTTTTTTGGTCTTGACACTAGGCCTTTTAACCATTATTATTCGTTACCGAAATGAAATCTACCGCCCGGCGCTTGCACAATCGATAACTGCAAACCCATTCCGGATGTAAAAAATATTATATAAAAACAAATACATTTGACGAAACAAGTTTTCACATAAAAAACTATATTCTGATTTTACGAAAATTAACACAAATATGCTTCATAACATAAATTACACTATTTTTGGCATTGCTATTATTATCCGGTATTATAATTATAAAATTAATAATTCTTCATGGAGCCCGCCATATCGTGAACCATCACAGATGATGGTCACGGACGAACTCCTGTTCAAAGCTAATATTTGACAATAACACATCAAATATTCTGTTATTTATAACGTTGGCCTATTTCCGTTCCTAGGACCAATCACCGAAGCAACCAACTAAATGATAATCCATAGGTACGAGCGAAGAGCTTTTGCCTTGACCGATCAATCAAAATACACATGCTTTTCTTTATAATACTTTCGTTTTATTTATATGAAAGGAGGATAAGAATCCCTAATATGAACGAGAGGTTAGATAACACAGGACCTAGTTAGTGCTAACCCAGGATACACAGGAGAACACATCTTCTCGACCCGGGGTCTCTTGTTGGGTACTTTTTTAAAAAGAATCACTATGCCTATTATAATATATAAAAGTATATAAGGTGTTACTAAACGGTTTTTTAAAAATTCAATTTAAATATTGCTCAAAATTGGTTTTAATTTGGCAGTATTGAGATCTCTTAGTCTTAAATACGTTGCCAAATTAGATCTCATGTTTTAAATACGTTGCCAAATTTGTTTTATCAGATTTTTAGAAAAAATAAGTTATTTTATATAACCCAATGCCTAAATTTCTCCGAAACTAATTTCTCCGTTTTTTTTTAATACCCTAGATTTCTTGACCATTACAGATTCTTTCGATAGGAAAATTAAAAATACAATTGTACATGCATGCCTTCATCTAGTAAAAAGTCTTCAAATAAAAACAAAAGAATTCTTAAAGCCCTTATTATTTGGATCTTTTATTTGAAACGGCCTCAAAAACCGTGTCAACTTTACACGTGCGGCACAGCCACATTGCGTTACTTATATTAAAATTGGATAAATACAGCTGTGTGTGCGCTGTAAAAAACTATGTGCATGCACATTTTCAGCCACCTACGGTGTTTTTAATTTTTTGGAAAAATTCAAAGAAATGCTCGTGCATGGTGCCATTAAGAATGGACGTTTTTTAACACCTTGAAATTTGCGGTAAAATTCGGAAGGCCGAAACTTTTCTAATACGATAGTGCCACATACTATATTTCAATATATTCACGAGAAATAAAAATAAATTTAGTTCCGAGCATAAAAATCATATAAAACCACTCCTACTTAAGGATTTTAATAAAAGTAACATTTTTCAAGCCATAATAACGTCTCATGATTTTATTAGAACTATGAATTGTGTCAGCCATTTATTTTTCATTCATTTTAGACAATGTTGATTCAATTTTTTCGGAAGGCGTGACAAGGACAAATAGTGCACGAAACTTCGCTGGTTATTCGCTTGTTTACAGATTTATTAGTTTTATTAATTAGATTTCAACGTCTGTAATTATTCCTATCTTTAATTTAATTGAAAACGTATATAACGCAGTAATAAAATTGTACGGCAGATGTTGAAATGATGTTTTCTTGTGAAATAATTTTGATTAAAATTTCTTCATAGCTTGTCTCTAGAAGAATCTTTTACGAGAAGAATTAAAAGGAAGAAAATACGTATAGTGTTGAGAGAGATTTCATTGTATTAAATATTAAATTTCAATTTTAATTCGGCAGTTTGAGCCACAATCACATATATTTAAATAATAGGCAATTTATATATTCAAATAATTTACATAAACTGTAATTTATTTCAAAAGCTGCATATCACAAAAATTGCAGCAAATCTTGCATTCCAACACTTCACATAGAAAGAAAATATTTTTTGTGCAGGTACCAAATTCTATAACCAATTATTATACAACTAAGAAACGTCAAATAACCAACACTACATCCTATTGAGGAAAATCAAATTTCATTCAATTTTTCAATTCAAAGAATGAATAAAAACTAGTTTTTGAAATAAAATTCTTTTAAATTACGGTATATATGATAATATTACCCTAGGACGTACATAACTGTTATTTTATAATTATTTACGCATATTGACGTTACGGAATATTGAACACATATTCAACAAGGTGATGCACTTAGCAGTGCAATCAGTTTTCAGTAACTTATTGCAATGATGCTTAGTGAATAACAGGGTGAATAACAGGGTACTGAAGAAGCACCGATGTCAGAACTGCATCTGCCCTCCCTTTTCTTTATTAAGCCAATTTGATGTTCCATAACGTTAATACGCAGTTTTCGAAATAATTAATTTACCTAATTATATATGTTATTTTATCTAAATTTACGTTAACTAAAATTTTAAGCAAATTTGGAAAAGAAAATCGAGATTTCAGGAAATAAAAACTAGAATTGTTTATATAAATAATTTATTATAAAAATACAAAAAGCGTTCATTTGTTAATAATTGTCAGTCCATTTAACATATTGTAAATCCCATTTCTGCGTTTTAGAACCATTGCATTCATGAATAAGTAAACCTTCATTCCAGTTTTTTATAGATTGTAGATCTAAACATTGGTTATTAGAAATATGTATCACTTCCTGTGTCTAAAATTAAAACTTATGTATCAGAATAACAAAAATTCGTGGACGTGATCGCCACCCCATCTTTCATACAGTGGAAGTCCTACATTTTGTTATATCTTGCATAAAACAAAACTTGAACCTTTTAGTTTCGGCTGTCACCTTTTAAGTCGTCTATTAAATTCAATTAGCACAATAGTGTTTAGGGTAAACTAAATAACATTAGTCTAGGTCAGAAGTATAAATCGCCTACTCATGAACCCCCGGTCCCCATACTTGCCTACTGCTTGGCTGTCCGTTTTGCCGCGACTTACAGCCGCTCTTGACTCACATTTTCCCCTCATTTGCCTACGGCCCCCAGTTTGGCATGGCCTTCGACTCCTCTGACTCTCCTTTCGGTTAATTTCTAAAAGAGAAATCGATACAGTCATTTCTGTAAGAGTAGTCTATAGAGTAATTTCTAAAAGAGTAGTTCCTTGGTCTTATGAATTTGTTCACTTTGGCGCGGTCTGCTGCCCAAGTACCGCTTTTGAGTCACTTTTCCTTCGTGTCCGCTTTGCGGAAAATTGAGGTCCTTGTGTCTTACACTTGTTCCCACATTTTATTTTTTCAACTTTCAAAGGAACCGAGATATTTAATGTAGTACAATAGCATGTCTCAAGGAAATGGATCGCAAAGTTTACAAAACAGAAAACACCCTTTTATGTCACAAGAGACATACTAAGGTGAAGTAGAAAAAAATCTCAAAACATGAATCCTATATCTTTCAGATACCTATATGTATATGAAAGATAAAAACGATATCAAATATCAGCAGCAGCAATGAATGCCGGTGTATAAATGTAACATTTAGACCAAAGCGGTTGTATCCGATACACTAGAAAATAAAAGCATATTCTTGGCTTATAAAAATTAAGCCACAAGCCAAAAAGTCTCACCTGATTATCGTATTTCCATTTTTGTCGTGATAATCCACTACAAGCAGTGATACGTACTTTTCCATGTACACCATTAGATGGCGTTTTCTCAGGCGCATCCAGACACACTGAATCATCAGTCATAATTCTTCCATCCCGTGTCATAACAAACATTTCCACAGCTATAATATCGCTCTGTTGACGCCGTTTAAAATCTGAATGATACGATTGCTGGTGATAACAATCATTCAATTTGGCAACACCGATCGGCTGATTACTAGCCACTTTGGAATTTGATAATGGCTTAATAAGACATTTATCGACCGCGATATTGCGTATGCGGCCGAAGAAGCGATCTTGTTTCGGAAAGAAATGTTCCGGCCAAACAGTGTCCAAATACCTATTAAATAATTTAAACAAAACATATAATAGACCGTAATTACTGTAAAGTTGACGATAGAATTCAATAAACAAGATTGTGAAATGCGTATAAAGTAAAAACGAAATAAAACAGTTAATTATATGTCAGAAAAACGAAATATATTGATTTTATTTACTTTTATTATTATTTATTTATTTTGTGCAATAATTTTTTATTTATATTATATAGATATAAACGAAATATCAAATATAAAAGAGCTTAGAAAAATAAAACAATTTAAAATTAGAATACTGATATAAATGAAGTTCGAAATTTGATTAGAACAAAACACTGGTCTTCAAACTTTGTTAATATAAGGAACCATTATGAGTATAAAATTCTTTCGCGGAACCCGGGATCATGAACAATAGAATATTCACAATCTAGATAGAATATATAAAGAAAAGTTTTTATATTCATTTATTATATTATAATAAAAGTTAGAAAAGTATTTCAAAATAAAGTTAAAATTTTCAAGTTTAATAACTGGGGCTTGCTTTGTTTTGCACAAAACTTTGAAATGCTTATTTGTAAACGCATTTCATGTTCTGTATCCAATTTTTTACCGTATATTGTGTTTGACATTTGGCACAAATATTTTGTAACGAAAGGCATTAAGGCTTTTAGAGCTCTTGCAAAAACTTGAGGATATTCCGCGTAAATTTTTAATCAAAATTCAAGTAAATCTTCTCGCTCGTATCTGCATTTTAATGTAGAATATGTTGATAGTGCAATGAATTGTTCCTGTTATGTCAGATGAATTAAATTCATTTAAACTTGTAAATGTATCTGCCTCGTTCGGTGAATTCAGTATACTTTATATTTTATTTGTATTATTTTTATGAATATTTGATGTTTCTTTATGGAATTCTTGAGGACATATTTTGGAACCCCAGGGTTCCGTGGAATATAGTTTGAATAACACTGGAACAAAGTAATCTAGGGGTATGGTACAATAATATTTATTGGTATTGTAACGTAGCACGTTACTCTAAATAAATTGATTACCCTAAATAAATAAATTGTACCAGCGCGCTACTGGTGATAAACCAGTTTATAGGATAGATGTAAATATAATTAAATTGTATGAAAACGATTAAGCATTACGCAGTAAATAAAGACACAGTAATACTAGAAGAGAGATAGGATTACTTATTATTCGCCGCTGAGTACACATTAGTTGTGAAAGGATAATCAGCACGTATTGTCCGCATCATAAAGAGTAGGGAACGTAAACAGTATTGATTGATAATACGACTTGGCTTGTTGCCATATGGAGACTCCTGTGGCCTCACTGAAATGTTTGGTGGACCGTAGATTCTAAGAATTAATGAGCGAATTGCTCCATAGAGACCGAATAACAGAGCAAAGAGTCTGTGAAGGCTCAATGCCTATAAATACTGCGTATTCGCATAGAATATTTTACTTCAGTTCATAAACTCGAAGAGCCAACAGCCAGCAAACCGACGACCAGCCAAGCCGAGATGTAAGCAGCAGCGACAGCCGGCGACCACCACCGGCTAATTAAGTGTTTTCAAATATCGCTATACTGTTTTATTGCATGTGTTTAATTTAGCTTTATTTCTCTTTCTACCTTACCTATTTTCTATGCCACTAGAGTATATGTCACTGTATCGAATCGACCCATCAATTACAGTCACTCGATAATCTTAACACATTTGTTCGATCGGGGTGTTAGCGAAGTTATCGTGGTTTCCTTCATCCCACTATACCGCACTATGCCACTCCATCGGATAGACTCGTCAGTTACAGTCACTCGATAAACTTAACATCTCTGTTCGACCGGGGTGGTAGGTAAGTTATAGCGGTTTCGTAATATTCCTAGCAGTATCATTTTTCAACTCATTGTGCTAAAGTGAACCGCTTGCCTTCCCGTTGTATTAAATCCGCTCATACATGCTCCCCGCATAATCGTTGTTGTATTATCATATGACTGCACGGTTTACACCCACCGCTTACGTAATTATAGATTGGTTTATTATTTTGATTTATTATTTGTTAATCGTTT
This sequence comes from Adranes taylori, assembly GCA_009867245.2. Classification (NCBI taxonomy): domain Eukaryota; kingdom Metazoa; phylum Arthropoda; class Insecta; order Coleoptera; family Staphylinidae; genus Adranes; species Adranes taylori. The sequence continues at coordinate 9,096 of WYDF02286576.1, forward strand.
ATTGCACTACTGTTTAGTTTGACATATAATTACTCAGAAGACTACAGCTGCCTGTGTCCTCAGTAAGCCTCTGAGGGCCGGAGGAACAACAAGAACAGTTCCAGCGTGCGATCTCACGTTAGACTGACCTGACGCTCGAGGTTTACGTTCCGGGGGTAGTTCGGATAATAATAAGATATTTGTTTGCGCCATTTGTGACTATCGCTATGACTCCCCATTAGCAGCGTCGCTAGTCGGAGTTTGTCGCAATATAACAAATCAAAGAGTACGTCGTTTAAAGTACGTCGTTAACGTCGTTTAACAATACGTCGTTTTTAAAATGTTGATGAGAGAAATTCTGTGAATTAATATTCAGCAAAATATAGGGGGGTGGCTCCAGAAAAAATATTCACCTGTGCGAGACATTTTTTTGTCCCAATGAAAAAATCTCAAAGAAGGAACCGTTCTATCTAGCATGTAGAAGTATGAACTAAAATAAAGTAGTTTATTAACATTAATAATACATGGGTGTTTAGATACGTCAAAATAATAAAAGTAAATACAAATCATTAATGAATACAACTCCGGTAAATAGTATCATACAGTCAATACAGTAAATAGTATATCTGTCAGAAAAGTAAATAATAACATTAAATAATAAAGTACAGTAAATAGTATCATAAACACAGCAGCATATATAAATTATTAAGTGTTATGAAGCTTGGTATATATTCACATGGTATATATACATATCATACAATAGCAAGATTACAAGTAAAGTTCAAAATATGATGCTATCTGCTACAGAAATCATCTAGGGCGGGCTACAGGATAGTGCTGTCTATTGGTACCGCAATGTCAAACCACTATATGCTATCGATTGCGAATGTGTGATGGTAAGTTGTTAAAAAATTTATAAGATAGAAACAAGCTACCATTCTGGGATGTACCAAGCCTACGAAAATCTATGCTTATGTCCTTTGTATCGTGTGTCATATATATGAATATCAGATTTAGTTTGACATACTTGAACGTATGCATTAGCGACATTGTATGTCTAAGAAACGTGTGTCTAAGAGACATTCATCAATATAGACACAAGTGGGCGTCGTAGCGTATTGGTAAGATGCATAATTGGAGAACATCCATCCAGAGGTCAGATGCTCACGTCTCAGCGAGGCTCTCAGCGAGGGTTTTAGGAAGGAAACAGTGACGTACCATGCATATCTATAGAAGCTAACAAGGTGATTAATTTGTTCCTTCAGTAACTTAATGGAGAGACCATAATAATCCTAAGTTGTTGTTTTTGAGATTTCGGACAATATCTCGAGTTTCGTAATTTGAAACATGACTTAAAGAAAATGATAATGACAAGTGATTATATATGAAATCATTACGGTTCAAGATAGGATCAATACCACTTTAAAGCCATATGAAAGATCTGCTATGCGAACTATATCAATAAAATTGATAGTGAGCTATACTGAATGCCGAAAAAAATCATTAAATGTGTGAACGATAAACGGAGAGCTAATATTATTCCAGTAGCATGTATTTAGAGAATGTAAAAGCGGATAGTGGACAGGATTTTGCCACCCTTACCAAGTATGCATACTCAAACCAAGTATGTACTTTTCAAAGCACTAGTTGAAACAACTCCTGTATCAATTGCCCAGTTTTTGCAACAGAAGGAGTTATTAATAAGAATGAAAAAGTGTCTAACGACAATAAAATGGGACCGGGTGGGATTCCAAACGTAGTTTTAAAAAGTTGTGTGTTCATTATGTACACCCATATGCTCTCTTTTTAATCGCTCACTGAGAGAAGGTGTCTGTCCTAACCAATGTAATTACATAGTTCTAATATACAAATCAGGAAACAGAAAGTAAACCGATTTTAACTTAAAATTTTTACCGTTACCGGTAAAATTATATTTTCGAGTTTTAAGAGTTACTTTGAAAACCGGAAACAGAGTGGAAAGGTGAATAATTTTATTTCCGTCGTATCTGGCGTACCTCAAGTCGTACCATTACTCACCTTTACTTTTCAAAATTTTTGTCATCAGCATTTTACTTAAAAGGGTAAGATTTTTAATGTTTGTGGATGATTTAAAGATATTTGGATCTGTCAAATCTGCCGACGACCAGAGCATCATACAATCCGAACTAGATCATTTTAGTCAGTGGGACAAAAACAATGGTCCAAAATTAAATATTGGCAAGTATCAAATTTTAGTATCCAATTTACTAGAAAAAAAGCAGTCCATGATTTTATATATAAAATTGACGAAGTCGAATTCAAGAGTGCCACTATTGAAAGATTAGGAATTCTATTTGACAGAAGATTATCATTTAGTGAGCATGTAACAAAGTTTTCATCACGGGCGTGAAAAGTACTGGGTTTTGTATTAAGAAACTATGAAGATTTAAGTATTGACTCATGTATTAGTGTATATCAAGCAATTGTTAGACCTATGATGGAATATGCGTCACATGTGTGGGCACCGTTGCATATAAAGTATAATGTTGTATTAGAGAAAATTCAAAACAAGTTGTAACAAATCCCCTTTGTTATGTAAATAATCAAATCAATAAATAATTCTAACTCGGTCCTGTAGCAGCTAAGATTAAGTAAAACGTAAACATATGAGTAAGTTATATCCCAACGTAAGTAAGAGAGGGGAAGGTAGAAATTTCGTACATTATATTGTTAGGCGGATATGTCGCCGTCGCTCTGCTCTAAGCAAAGAACGCCATACTACTGGCTGTGGTACACTGCTCGTTGATTAATTACATACACTGTCACCGGTGGATGGCGCCCGCAATACATGAATGATATGACGTCGGACTGTGTGTAATGATAAGGTGACCAAACGTACTCCTTTAGGGAGATTCGTACTGCTTTTTCTTGCACCGTACTCCCCAAATACTCCATTTCAATATTTTGTACTCCTAAAATTATAAAAGCTATAACCGATTAAAGTGTGCAACCCTTTATACAATCGTGTACAAAAAGTTGTCTATGAGACGCATAAGTGTGTACATGACTGACTTCAAACGGTTAGCATGCGCATGTTCTGTGTTATTATATATGAGAGAGAGGGAAAGAGAGAGAGAGAGTAAGAGAGAGAGAGAGAGAGAGCAAAGCAGTCCTATGTATTATGTAACGTTATAATGATACAGACTGCACGTTTGGTGTTTGTTGAACGAGAATTGTAAGAAAATTGGAGAAAATGGGTGAGATAACAATATATAAATTTAATTTTCCAAATATAAAATAACTTTAATTCAGAATATAACGTTTTTCAGAATATACTATGATTAGTTCAAAGAGGCGTACAAATTGTTTAAATGAAAATTTAAAAAAGGAGTTTTCATTTATTATAAACAATAACAAGAAAGAAAATGATGATTCTATGGTTAAGTGTACAGTTTGCAATCCAGAATTTTCTATTGCAACCGGGGGACGAAGTGTAATAACAAAACACTTTGATTCAAATAAACATACTACTCTTAATGCAGCGGCTTCAACGTCCAAAGTAACTACAATTTTTAAAACTGATAGTTTTGGGTCAAATGAAAAAAAATTTGCTATTTTGGAGGGTACTTTCGCTTTCCATGCAATCGTTCATAATCAGAGTTTTAGAAGTATGGACTGTACTACCAAATTATTAAGAAAATTCATAATGGAAAATTTTCTTGTGCAAAGACTAAGTGTGAGTCAATAATAATTGGAGTGTTTAATGAGTATTGCAAGGAAGTACTGTTAGACGATTTGAGATCTGTTTCATTTGTATTTGTTCTATCAGATGCGTCGAACTACAAAGAAATAAAATTATACCCAATTTTATTGAGATATTTCGATATTAAAAGTGGCATTTGTCTCAGGATTTTAAATTTACAGTCTCTTGAAGGAGAAACGGCGGAAATTTTATCAAATCACTTTTTTCGTGTTACAGCAGAAAACAATTTGAATTAAGTTATAGCATTATTGGCAAATAATACCAATAAGAATTTTGGTGGACGTAATTGAAAAGGTATTAATAATGTACACACGAAAGTAAAAGATCTACTCAAGAGAAATATTTTGGGAATTGGTTGCAACGCGCACATTTTACCAAATGCTATTAATACAGCTTCTAGTTCCATGCCGATTGATATGGAAGTTATAATTACGAACATATATTTATATTTGAGGCTTCACTGTTCGAGTAGCAAACCTAAAACGAAGAGGCTCACGTTCAATATAAAAAGCTTCTCGGCTATTCAAAAGTGAGATGTCTTGCCTTGACTCCAACAATAGAGAGCATTTTGCAGTTATATGAACGACTCCGATCATATTTTTTTAAGTTTGGAAAAATGCCCACACTCCTAAAAGCGTTCTTTCAAAACGATCCATCAGAACTTATGCTTGATTTTGTCCACAGCCAGGTATCAGTTTTTCACAAAACCACCCAAGATATTGAATATGATACAATTTCAGCTGCAGAAGATAGTGGTATTATAAAAGATTTTATTTTACAATATAAAGCAAGATACAAGGATGAATTCATACCCCTAATGTCAAAAAATAAACTTCCAATTTTGGGGAATTCCAACCCTGAGAATTTTTATTTGTTATGAGTACATTGAGCAAATTTTAAACATTTGTTATGAGTACATTGAGCAATGGTCTGTGATTTTTTTTGAACTAGATTACTTCAAGTGGATTTTTTTTAAAAGCAAAATTGAAAGGCAAGATATTTCATCAACAGTCACATTCATAATGAAGGAAATAAAAGACATTGATACTGACGACAATTTACTCTACGAAGAAATTCGAAGAGTAAATATGTAACTAAATGAAGAAAGACTAAAGAACTGGACGGTTAAGTGAGCGTGGATAAAAGTTGGGTAGAAATATTATCACTTTTATACAAGAATGTACCCCCCACAAAAATTTTAAATTATTGCTCGAATATGCACTATGTTGTCCCGGCACTAATGCTGTTGTAGAACGGGTATTTTCACTTGGTAATGATTACCGGAGTAGTGAAAAAGCAGAAATACCCGCAAAGAAGCTGGCTGCAGTTTTAACAGTCAAATTCAACATGGGGCATGTAAGTTGTTCTGACGTGTGTGCGCTTTCACAAGAAAATTCAGAATTATCGAAAAAAATTCATACAACTAAAAAATATGATTTCAATAATTAAGTTATATACATTTAAATTATATTAGGCTACAACTATTGATGTCAATATTATTCAGAAATATATAGTTGAGTGAAGAATACTCGGTTTTTTTACCCAACCTAGGCCCTACATCCAATTATATTCCACCTGCACTCCATTTGTTCAAAAAATAATTGATCACCTTAGTAATGAGTGAAGCTGGGTGGACGTGTGGAATGTCACCGGTCTGAAAAATAATGAACGGCGGCCACCACACAGAGAGTCGCTAGACCAGGTGGATTCTGAGTATAATAGCGAAAATTAAACAATATTTTAGTATCCGATTTATTTCCGAAAAATAAAAAACAAAATTTGAGTTGTCACATCACTTTTACTCTGCCAACTAGTTTCACATTAGGATTTCGTGTCAAAGAAGTCATTTGATTCATTAATAGACAATCGGTGGGTCTAAACAGAAAAAAATAATTGTATATTTCTTGTAATATTATACTTAAGGAGTTTACAAGCTTCAGTGCACGATTGAGCTACATAGTTCTCAACCAAGTTAAGAGAGTGAGCGCTGTATGGTACAAAATTCTCAATAAAACAATGTGTGGATTCTGCTTTGTACTCCAGCATGATTCCTCTTCATATTGGCTTCGTTATCATAGACTTGCACGCAAATGTTACACAAAATTCCACTATAACGATATTGCTTGTCATTACTTACACAAAATACATTAAATTATTTTATTTTGTAGGTTTTTTCCATTATTTTGTCAATTACTTAATTTGTTTTTATTCATCTCGGAATTTAGAGCCCCTTACAGTCGCGTCGAGTCTGGCCGCACGGGTCGCACAGGCTAAGATCTGTTCCTGAAAATATAAAACCTTGTTTTCTTTTTGTGGTGGTTATAAAAAAATGCTTCTATTTTTGGTAGTAAATATTTGGTACCGATTGCTAAAGTAAGAATTTATCAGATAAAGTAATATTCAAATGTTCTCTTCTAGTTATTTAATAAATATGATATATAACATGGTATCATCGCGAGATCTCGTACAACCAATTGGCATATCTCATGTTTCTCCATTTCATAGTGTAAATATTGGAGGAAGTCTTTTAATGCATATGTCGTACCACGGCGTTCTTTATTGTTGTATAAGAAATACAATACGATAAAACTAAGACATTTAAAATACACTTACCATTCAAAAGACTTACACCTCAATCTTCTTCTCAAGGCCATTCGTTCACTCACGTTTTGGTTTCGACTCGCTTGCATAGCTTCACTATTAAATTTAAAAAAGAATGCGGCCCATGCATCCATCCATACAAGTGCTAATCGAGCCAAATTCGCATGCAAAGTTTGACCGATGCCACCGGGGAATGTATAAGGTGATGATTTACGAAACAGGTGGCCGACATGGGAACAAGGTGCGATTTCTATTCGACCACCACATTGCCATATCCTAAATAATTAATTCATTAGTTTTATTTTTATAATGGACAGCACTGGCGGTCAAAATAATTGTATCTAAATTTGTCCTATATTTCGATAGTCATTTATTGCGAGTCCAATATGTTTTACTCCACTAAAAAAAAAGTAAAAAAGATTTAAAACCGATCCATTTACTTTAAAAAATGTTAACAGTAACCAATAATTACGTTAGCAGAACTTTAAGAATTTTAATATCCCAAAATTCTTAAGTAAAATATTTTAATAGATTGGTTGAGTCAAGCGTTACTTTGTGATAATCAATGATAAGATATCTATTGGCAGTGTATTTTACTTCGTTATTTATCACTTATAGTTTCAATTGTGAAATTACTAGTTTCAGTTGTTAATATGTTCTCACGCAACTCTCCACAAGAATGTATTTCCATAATCACAGATATGCTTGAAAAAACTAACACAAACCCAGTCAAAAATCATGAAGTGCCTTGTAATATGCATCACACACAATTACTTCCAATTTGACAATAAATTCTACATAAATCATAATGGCCTCCCAACTGGTTCCCCCATTAGCTCATTATTAGCTCACATCTTCATGTTCACAATAGAAGAAAACATCCTAAAAGGAAAACTAGGTAACCAATATATATTCTCTTGGTACAGATATGTACATGACAATAGCATGCTTCGAAGGTACCGACAGACAACTCTCAAATTTCTTAAACCATATAAATAAAATACGCCCCTACATTAAATTTACTCTTGAAACAGAAAACAACTCGAAAATAAACTTCCTAGGCATCACCTTGACACACACAAATCAAATCATCTCATTTAATATCTATAGAAAACCAACACAAAATAACATAACAATAAACAAATCTAATGTATAAAATTGTTGTAGACAGGTGACCAAAAATTGTATAATAAATGAAACTAACTTTTCATTACAA